>CAUYON010111343.1:0-26948 GCA_963573935.1 Arctocebus calabarensis | reverse complement strand
GGCAAGCTGTAGTATATGTATACCATGGAATACTATCCAGCCATTTAAAAAAATGGATATTTTGCAGCATTTGTATTAACCTGGATGGAGGTGGAACACATTATTCTTAGTGAAGCATCACAGGAATGGAGAAGCATGAATCCTATGTATTCAACTTTGATATGAGGACAATTAATGACATGGTGGGGCATAGGGAAAGCCTATGGAAGACAGAAGGAGAGAGGGGGTGGGGGAAAGGGAAAGAAAAGAAAATAGTGACTAATTCTCACATAAATTGGATTTAATTTTGACCAGAGTACGTTATTTTAAAATTATTAATAATTTTTAATTTAACTTGTTAATATGTTTAGAATGTTGCATCCTCATTTATCAGTGAATATGTTTATAATTTCCCATTTTTTCCAATTTTAATATCAGGTATATTCAGAGAAAGTAGAATGAATTTCAAATATTTCTTTTTCTGTTGTCAGTAAGATTTGACATGATCTGTTTTGAAATTATCTTCTATTTTCATTTATAAATATTAGTGGTCTAGTTTTTGAGACTTTGGGGAAAAAAATTGTGTGGGGGAGAAAAGATTAAGGGATTTTTATAAAATGACATACTGTAAAACCAGCATCCAGGTTAAGAAATAGGGCATGAACAATAAGCAATTTTTAGTATAAATAATGTTATTATTTCAATGTGTTATCACCAAAATATGTTCTAATACTCATTATAGGCTTATAATAATAGGAGGTGGTCCTTACTGGAGTGGTGGGTAGGGAGAAAATTTTGAGATGACAATTTTATTCTCATGTGTAACCCTTACAATTTCATAATATGGTATTTAAAGCATGTCTCTTTGCTTTTGTGTAATAAAATATTTGTATTTGTCTACAAAAAAAAGAAGGTAAGGAACTTACCCGTAAGAGAAGCCACATGGCTATTGAAGCATCCGAGTTGGTCAAAGGGCAGAAGACAGGAGTGAGGGGACAGTTTGGGCCATGGCTTTTGTTAAGGTTCCTGAGGGAAAGACAAAGTCGCACAGAGTGACCAGCTGAAACCCGGCTGTTTGAATAATTCCAGCACACCTTGAAGGAGGCAGGGGTTATCACTAGGTAGATGTGTGGTCCCTCTCCTTGGGTCAGTATAGGACAAAGGAGATACTGGCTTGTTCTGAGAAAGTTAGGTAAGGAGGTGGTTCAAAATATGGGTTCTAGGTGACAAAAGGAGGAAAGCAAATTTAACTATTAGGTACCATCTTGAACTGTTCCAATTTTGGCAGGGCCGTGTGGTCTTTGAGGACGTGGCCATATTTTTCTCCCAGGAGGAGTGGGGGCACCTTGATGAGGCTCAGAGGTCACTGTACCGAGATGTGATGCTGGAAAACATGGCGCTTCTGTCCTCACTAGGTAAGGCTCTCACACCCACCCAGTGTCCCGGGTGGGGCTGTGTCTCCTTCCTTTTATACACCTTGGTGCAGCTGTGCCTGTCCCCCAGTCAGACCGTGGGTTTTGCTTCCTTTTCCTGGCTTTCTGGTCCATGTGCTGTGAGTGCCAGGGGTGGGCTGTGTGCTCTGTACTCCCCTTTCCTCCCAGCTCCCTTCTTTGCTGCTCTGGGGCTCACAAGAAATGGCTCAGGAGTCAGAAATCTTGGAGTTGGCATGGAGTTCCCACCAGCCTTATATATCCTGGTCTCCATGCTCTGCTCAAGTGCATGCAGTATTCATGTTCTAGGTTCTCCCCTTGTCCTCACAGGTACGTTCCGATGGCAGGAATTTCAGGCACTGACCAGGTCATTAATTTTATGGACCACTGGATTAATTCTGCAAGAGTATTCTGTAAAATTCTTTTGACTGTAAAATGTGGGGTGTCATGGGGTGGATTGCCTCTGGGTCTGTGCTTTCTTCTCCCTTTCCCTGTCTTTACCCTCAGACTGGCCTCTCCGAGGCCCATACATTGTTAGCTTGGGCAATAGCAAGGTTTTGGGGTATCTGAGAGGGTGGATATTTCTCTAGTATTGGCAATAAGAGTTCAGAGTTATGGCCTGGTGCGTGGGATTTGGGAAAAGATGTGATGTCAGAGTTGGGTTCAAACCACACCTGTCCTGTGCTCACCATTGTTTGATGGCAAGACCCCTGTTTGCAGCTCATTTCTGTTTTTTCTTCCTTATTGTCATTTCTAGTATAATTTCCTGTCGCAGGATTCTCTCACTCCTGTTCTACATCCCCACTTGTGTGGCTACCACTCCCACCTAGTGTCTTTCACTGTTCCCATTACAGTGCCCTCCAACATCAACTTGTACTCAGGTGTGAATGGGGTCTAAATGTAGCCTTCAGTATACCTTGAACTTTGCCACTATCACTTCTCTGTGGGTGTGGACACAGCCTTCTACCCACTTCTCACCAGTTACTCACAGCCATGGCTGTTTGCAGAGGAGTGAGTTGGAGACCCGCTCTCATTCCTGCACTGCACCCCTCCCTTGTATCCTCACCTATCATCAGGTCTCTTGATCATGGAGACTTGCCAGGCCCAGCTCTGCACCACTGATCTTCCCCTCACTGGCCCCTGTGTCTGTGCCTGTCAGCAATCCCATGGACTCATTTATAGGTGTGTCTGACAGGTATTTGTCATGGGGCTACCTCCTCCCACCACAGTTAACAAGCATTTCATCACATTTCTCTGTTTTCAGGTTGTTGCCATAGAGGTGAAGATGAGTTGCTTTTTGAGCAAGGTGTTTCTGTAGGAGCATCACATGTCATGACTCCGAAGCCTTTTCTGTCCACCCAGAAGACCCAACCCTGTGAGATATGCAGATCACTTCTGAAAGACATACTGCACCTGGTTGGTCATGATGGAACACATCCTGAGCAGTGGCTGGAAGCATGTATGGCGCATCTTCACCAGCACCAAAAGCAGAATCTTAGAGAAACACTCTCCAGAGGGAGTAAAGGGAGCCTTTCATTTATGAAGAACTGCAGAGTTCAGAAGGCAGAGAGGACCTTCCCATGCAGTGAATGTGGGAAAGCCTTCACCCACAAACAGAAACTTGCTGACCATGAGAAAATTCACACTGAAGAAAGACCTTATAAATGCAGCAAATGTGGGATATTGTTTATGGACAAGTCCACGCTCAATAGACATCAGAGAGTTCACAGTGGAGAAAGGCCTTATGAATGTATTGAATGTGGAAAGGCCTTCCTTTGTAAGTCCCACCTTGTTCGTCACCAGACAATCCATTCGGGAAAAAGGCCTTATGAATGCAGTGAATGTGGAAAATTGTTTATGTGGAGTTCCACACTCATTACACATCAGAGAGTTCACACTGGAAAAAGGCCTTATGGTTGTAACAAATGTGGGAAATTCTTTAAGTGTAACTCCAACCTCTTTAGGCATTATAGAATTCATACAGGGAAAAGGTCTTATGGTTGCAGTGAATGTGGGAAATTCTTTATGGAAAGGTCTACACTCAATAGACATCAGAGAATTCATACTGGAGAAAAGCCTTATGAGTGCAGTGAATGTGGGAAATTATTTAGTCTGAAATCTGTCCTCATTCAACACCAAAGAGTTCACACTGGAGAAAGGCCTTATGAATGTAGTAAATGTGGGAAGGCCTTCCTTACAAAGTCCCATCTCATTTGTCATCAGACAATTCACACTGCAGCAAAGCAGTGCAGCAAATGTGGGAAATTGTTTAGGTATAACTCCACACTCAGCAGACATCAGAAAGTTCACACTGGATAAAACCCTTAAAATGCAGCAAATGTTGAAAAAAGCCCTTAATTGCTAAGATGTTCTGGTTGGTTGTTAGGTAGTCCACACTGGATAACACTGTATGAGTGCTCTGACCATGGGTGATTAGGCACAATTTCCCATTCACTATAATTGAGAGAATTAACATTTCAGAAATACTTTATGTGTTCAACACATTTAGGAAGTAATTTTGATTCAACTTTGGTCTTATAAAATATTGGAGAATTTATACTGAAGTCAAGTCTTTTCAGTGAAGTGAATGTGGTAAAGCCTCAACATGCAAAATTATACTCACTGGAGTATATAATATGTACTCTATAGTAAAAGTCTTATGAGTGAAGAAAATGTGAGAGAGTCTTTTGATACAACTCCACACTCATGAGATACCATCTGGTTCATACTGGAGAAAGGTCTTATGAATGCCTTGGATGTGGGAGAAGTTTTTTTTTTTTTTCCCCCAATACACAGCATCTCTATTGCCCAAGGTGGAATGCAGAGTTGTCATAATTCACTGTAACCCACTCAAACTTGTGAGCTCCAGTAATCCTCCTGTCTTGGCTCCTGAGTAGCTGGCACTACAGGGATATGCCACAAAACCTAGGTAATTTTTTTTTTTTTTTTCACTTTATCACCCACCATAGAGTGCTATGGCATCACACAGCTCACAGCAACCTCCAACTCCTGGGCTTAGGCAATTCTCTTGCCTCAGCCTCCCAAATAACTTGGACAACATGCCTCCGCCACAATGCCCAGCTATTTTTTTTTTTTTTTATTGTTGGGGATTCATTGAGGGTACATGAAACCATGTTTACACTAGTTGCATTTATTGGGTAAAGTCCCTCCTACAATCGTATTTTGCCCCCAATGCCCAGCTATTTTTTTTGTTGCAGTTTGGCCTGGGCTGGGCTTGAACCCACCACCCTTGGCATATGGGTGTCCTGGCACTGAGCCACAGGCGCCGCCCCCAACCTAGGTAATTTTTAAAATGCTTTTTGTAGAGATGGTGTCTCGCTCTGTTGTGTGACTGCTCTCAAACTCCTGGCCTCATGATCCTCCCGCCTTGGCACCCAAAAGTACTGTGATTACAAATGTGAGCCACAGCAAATGCCCAGGAGGATGTAGGAGATTCTCTAGCTAAAATTCCCACCTCTTTTGGCACCATAAAGTTCAAATGGAGAAAGAATGAAGCCTAAAATCTCTGATTAAGCACTGATGACTACTATTATTTAATTTTTTGGTGGGGGGTAGTAGTGGTAAAGTACATGTAATATAAAATTTGCTGTCTTAAGCATTTTAATGTTGTGTTCAGTACTTGATGTACATTCACGCTGTTGTGCAGGGAATATGCTGAACTCTTTTAAAGTCACTCTCTATAACCATTAAGTAACAAGTCATTCCTATATTCCTTCCACCCTTGGTGATCTATTCTTTTAGTCTATGAATCTGGCTACATGGTACCTCATGTAAGAACAACCTTAGAGTATTTTGCACTCTTTTGTTATTTGTTTTCATTTAGGATAATATCCTTGAGTTTCATTCTTTTTTTTTTTCCTTTTTTCTGTCTCACTTATGTATGATCATTGATTGTATAGCATTTGTTAGAATTTCCTTTTTAAGACTGAGTAATGTTTCATTGTAATTACAATTTCTTTATTCCTTCATCCATCCATGAACGCTTGGATTGCTTCCATCTTTTGGCTACCATGGATATTGCTACTACAAACATGAGTGTACAATTAGATCTTTGAGACCCTGCTTTCTATTTGTAATTCTTTGAGAAACTGTTTTCCATAGTGCCCACACCGTTTCACATTCCACACAATCCACAGGAGTCATTACTTCTCATCCTAGCCCATAGAAAGTTCCTAGGTGATTTTGTTAATGCAGATGCAGGGGCTACATATTGAGGACTATTTGTCTTACTCTATTTTTATGGCAATATACAAACTCTGTAAATAGTCATTTCTATTTTTGTGTTATACCTTGTGAGCCTTTTCAAACTATTGATTAATTTCTCTCAGCATTTACAAGAAATGATTTGTCATCTAGGATATAAAACAAATAGAAATCTTTGCTAAATACCAATAATTGCATACTATAGCCCCTGGGTCACTTTTCACCCAGTCTGTGTAGATCAGCAGTTCTCAACCTGTGGGTCATAACCAATGGGAACTGTATTGAAGGGCCACTGCATTAGGAAGGTTGAGAACCACTGATCTAGATATTCATGACACTATAATTTTTATGACACAATATGTTGCAGAGAATAAATTTTAAAGGATTTAATTAAAGAGCCAGGTGCGGTGGCTCACGCCTATAATCCTAGCACTCTGGGAGACTGAGGAGGGTGGATTGCTTGAGCTCAGGAGTTCAACGAAACCTCATGTCTAAACATAGCTGGGCATTGTGGGCACTTGTAGTCCCAGTTACTTGGGAGGCTGAGGCAAGAGGATCACTTGGGCCCAAGAGTTTGAAGTTGCTGTGAGCTCTGACACCATGGCACTCTACTGAGGGTGACAAAGTATGACTCGGTCTCAAAAAAAATTCACCCTGGATAGAGTGCTGTGGCATGACAGCTCACAGCAAACCTCCAATTCCCGGGCTCAAGCGAGTCTTGTGCCTCCGCCTCTGAAGTAGCTGGGACTACAGGCGCCCGCCACAACGCCTGGCTATTTTTTGGTTGCAGCCGTCATTGTTTGGCGGGCCCGGGCTGGATTCAAACCTGCCAGCTCAGGTGTACGTGGCTGGCGCCCTAGCCCGTTGAGCCACAGGTGCAGAGCCAAAAAAAAATTATTTTTTAACAAAGTAAAAAAAAACCAAAAACAAGCAATTTATTTACCTGTTTGACCTGCCTTCTCTCAAGACCATTGGATCCCAATGACTGCTCTAACCATGGCTTTCCAGGTATGTCCCTATGGTGGGGTGTGCTTGCCCTGACCATGTTTGTTAATGGGTTCTAAGAAGCAAATGGATTAGTTTAGAGATACTAAAACTGTAGAACCTATCAGGTAGGGTTTGTGTCATTTTGAAAATTACGCAAAATTATAAATGACCTGATACGGGATTTGAGGGATTTGACTGGGAATCTGTCTTTAGCACAGTCTGTTTTGGGGGGGGTTTTTTTGTTTTGTTCTGTTTTTGTGAAAACAGAGTCTGAGACAGAGCCTCAAGCTGTCACCCTGGATAGAGTTCTGTGGCATCACAGCTCACAGCAACCTCCAATTCCTGGGCTCAAGCGAGTCTCCTGCCTCCACCTCCCAAGTAGCTAGGACTACAGGCGCCCGCCACACCCGGCCATTTTTTGGTTGCAGCCATCATTGTTGTTTGGTGGGTCGGGCTGGATTTGAACCTGCCAGCTCAGGTGTACATGGCTGGCACCTTAGCCACTTGAGCCACAGGAGCGGAGCCTTTTTTTTTTTTATTATTTAACCAGTTATACAGCATCTAATTTTAATAGAGTAAGCCAGGTTTTGCATCCATGTAATAGAGTGCATGAACAGCAAAGGTTTTTTTAAATTCTGACAGTCACGCTGAGCAAAAGAATCTAGTTTAAAGTAGGAAAGTGCCATTTGTAACTTAAATTATTATTATTATTATTTTTTGAGACAGAGCCTCAAGCTGTCACCCTGGATAGAGTGTAGTGGCATCACAGTTCACAGCAACCTCCAATTCCTGGGCTCAAGCGAGTCTCTTGCCTCTGCCTACCAAGTAGCTGGGACTACAGGCACCCACCACAACGCCTGGCCTTTTTTTGGTGGGGGGGTTGCAGCCGTCATTGTTGTTTGGCGGGCCCGGGCTGGATTCGAGAACCTGTCAGCTCTTGTGTACATGGCTGGCGCCTTAGTCCATTGAGCCACAGGCGCCGAGCCTGTAACTTAGATTATTTAGTTCTTATGAAGTGATTATCAATAAAAGTTTGTGAACCACATACTTCCTTCACAAGTCTCCATTGAAGCATCATAGATTTTTCTCTCCTTATTTGAATACTTAATAGTATCTTCAATGTATATCTGTGTCATAAGTATTTTAGGGCAATTAATTTTTTGAAATTGGAAAATATAATTTTTTTTAATGAGAATACTCCAGGATGATCATTTTAATCATTCTTAAGCATATAGTTCTATTTCATTATATACATTCAGATTGTTGTGCAACCCTTGTCACCATCCATCTCCAGAATTTCTTGATCTCCCCCCAGCATTCCTTCCTGGCAACTAAGCAAACCCAGTGGAAGAGGAATCAATAGTACAATAATTGTCCTTTTGTGACTGGCTTGTTTCAGTTAGCATAATGTATTCAATTAGGGCACTTTTGGCTGTGAATATTAATCTTATTTAAATAATGTTTTGGTAGAAAAACATCTTGATTTGAGGCTTATTTCTTTCTTTTAAAAGTATTTTTTTCCAGACTTGCTGTCTTGTTTTTGAACAGAACTTGAATGTACTGCTACCTTCCTAAGTCATTTCTCTTTTCTATTTCCAGGTTATCAGTTTCTTTTGGTCTTTGATGATTGTACTTTAATTTTTTTTGTAGAGACAGAATCTCACTTTATCGCCCTTGGTAGAGTGCCATGGCATCACACAGCTCACAGCAACCTCCAACTCCTGGGCTTAGGTGATTCTCTTGCCTCAGCCTCCTGAGTAGCTGGAACTATAGGTGCCCGCCACAACACCCGGCTATTTTTCTGTTTTGCAGTTTGGCAAAGGCCAGGTTTGAACCTGCCACCTTCAGTATATGGGGCTGGCGCCCTACTTGATGAGACACAGGCGCCACCCGATTGTACTTTAATTTAATGTGACTAGTTGTGGTTTTTAAAAATCCATTTCTCTATGATTTCCTTCTAATTTATAGATTTTATGTTCATGACTTATCTTTTTAATAGCTTTTGTTACAGCCTCTACTTCTGCATCTGAATTTCCAGCTTTTTATTTTTATTTATTTTATTTATTTTTTTTTGAGACAGAGTCTCACTATGTTGCCCTTGGTAGAGTGCCATGGTGTCACAGTTCACAGCAACCTCAAACTCTTGGACTTAAGTGATTCACTTACCTCAGCCTCTCAAGTACCTGGGACTACAGGCACCCACCGCAGGCCTGGGCAGGGTTTGTACCTGTGGCTGGCACCCTAGCCACTGAGCTACCAATGCCGAGCCAGTTTCCAGCTTTTTAGTTCATAGTTGGGTTCATTTTGCTTTGCATCCTATCTTATTACGTTCTTTACCTTACTTTTATATTTTGTACTTACAATTTTGAGTTGGGTGGCGCCTGTGGCTCAGTGAGTAGGGCGCCAGCCCTATATACCAGAGGTGGTGGGTTCAAACCTGGCTCCAGCCAAAAACTGCAATAAATAAATAAATAAAAATTTGAGTTTTACGACTCGGCGCCTGTGGCTCAAACGGCTAAGGCGCCAGCCGTGTACACCTGAGCTGGCGGGTTTGAATCCAGTCTGGGCCCGCCAAACCACAATGACACCTGCAACCAAAAAAAAAAAAATGGCCGAGTGTTGTGGCCGGCGCCTGTAGTCCCAGCTACTTGGGAGGCGGAAGCAAGAGACTCGCTTGAGCCCAGGAGTTGGAGGTTGCTGTGAGCTGTGATGCCACAGCACTCTATCCAGGGTGACACCTTGAGACTGTCTCAAAAAAAAAAATAAATAAATAAAATTTTTGAGTTTTATGTTCTTATTTGTATATTTCACCATTTCTTTTGTTTGTGAATGAAATATATATGCATATTTTATATCTAATCTCATACACACAATATTTTTCAGGTTTTTATATAGTACAACCTTATAATGATTGTATTTTTCAGATAAAGGTGTTGCTTCGTTTGAATTACTGTGAAATGATTCTCTGGTGGGGGGATGGGATTGAGGCCAGGCTTTAGTTTATGCTTTTGAGTTGGGTTACAGCTGGCAAGAATGAGCCACACATATTCCAGTATTGTTGGTGAGAATCCCCACTTACTGAATCCAGAACACCCTTTTATCTTTATTATGTTTATCGTTTATCTTTTTTTTTTTTTTTTTTTAATAGAGACAAGAGTCTCACTTTATCACCCTCAGTAGAGTGCTGGGGCGTCACACAGCTCACAGCAACCTCCAACTCCTGGGCTTAGGTGATTCTCTTGCCTCAGCTTCTCGAGTAGCTGGGACCACAGGCGCCTGCCACAACGCCCAGCTATTTTTGTTGTTGTTGCAGTTCGGCCAGGGCTGGGTTTGAACCTGCCACCCTCGGAATATGGGGCTGCTGGCACCTTACTGCCTGAGCCACAAGCGCTGTCCTATGTTTATCTTTTTATGTTTGCTGAGGAGGAAGATGATCAGTTCATTTCCCCAGAATAATAAAATTACAGGCTTTGTGCCTGTAGCTCAATGGCTAGGGTGCCAGCCACATGCACCGGAATTGACGGGTTTGAACCCAACCTGGGCCTACCAAACAACGATGACAACTACAACCAAAAATAGCCAGGCACTGTGGCACGTGGCTGTAGTTTTAGCTACTTGGGAGACTGAGGCCAGAGAATCGTTTAAGCCCAAGAGTTTGAGGTTGCTGTGAGTTGTGATGCCACCACACTCTACCAAGGTAACATAGTGAGACTGTCTCAAAAAAAAAAAAGTATAATTACAAGTTACAATTAGTAAAATTCATCATTGGAAAAATCTGTAAGAGTTAACTCTCTATCTGAGAGTTAATATACAAATGGAGATACTTTAAAATATGATACAGCAGGCCAGGTGCAGTGGCTCACATCTGCAATCCTAGCGCTCCAGGAGGCCAAGGCAGCCTAGCACTCTGGATTGCCTGAACTCAGAAGTTCAAGACCAGCCTGAGCAAGAGGGAGACCCTGTCTCTAGTAAAAAAAAGAAAAACAAAAACAATAGGAAAACCCACTAGGTGTTGTGGTGGGCGCCTATAGTCACAGTTACTCAGGAGGCTGAGGCAAGAGGATTTCTTGAGCCTAAAAAAGGTTGAGGTTGCTGTCAGCTATGAGGCATGACACTCTATCCGAGATGACAGAGACTGTCTGAAAAACAAATGTAAAAATGGGCTTGGCACCTGTAGTTCAAGTGGCTAAAGTGCCAGCCACATACACCAGAGCTCATGGGTTTGAATCTAGCCCAGGCCTGCCAAACAACAATGACAACTACCCCCCCAAAATAGCCGGGCGTTGTGGCCATTGCCTGTAGTCTCAGCTACTTGAGAGGTTGAGGGAAGAGAATCACTTAAGCCCAGGAGTTGGAGGTTGCTGTGAGCTATGATGCCACTGCACTCTACCCAGGGCAATAGCTTGAGGCTCTGTCTAAAAAAAAAAAAAAAAAAAGCAAAAATTAATATAATGATACTTTAGTAGTGGCCTAAAATCGAAATTTGAGTAAGTTTTCTCACGTTTTATCTAATTGAAATCAATTTTCAGTATCCCAGCTAGCACTTGAGGACTCTTAAATATATGTGAAAATTAATACAAAAGCAAATTGCCATGAGAGCTAAGATAATTTCAAAACAGAAGTTCAAGAAATAGTGACATCACAAAATGTGAGGAAATTCTAGAAAGTTGTGTTATAGGAAGATTGTTGTGAACAAGACTGGCTCAGTCAACAGTGGAATTGAAGGGAGGTCTGTATGTGTAAGGGAGAAGTATGTGATAGGTATGGTTAAAAAAATTCTCAATTTCTGTTTTGTTTTTTTGAAACAGAGTCTCACTTCATTGCCCTCAGTAGGCCATCGGGTCACAGCTCACAGCAACCTCAAACTCTTAAGCAATTCTGTTGCCTCAGCCTCCTGAGTAGCTGGGACTACAGGCACCTGCCAAGCGCCCGACTATTTTTTTTTTTTTTTTAGCAGGCCGGGCTGTATTGGAACCCACCAGCCTCAGTGCATGTGGCCGGTGCCCTACCCACTGAGCTACAGGCACAGCTGATTTCTCAGTTTCTTTACTTTCTTTTTTAGAGACAGAGTCACCTAAAGTAGTGCCATGGCATTACAGCTCACAGCAACCTCCAACTCCTGGTTTAGGTGATTCTCTTGCCTCAGCCTCTCAAGTAGCTGGGACTACAGGAGCCCGCCACAACACCCGGCTAATTCTCAGTTTCTTATGGCTCTGTGTGATCTGTCCTTTTCTTTTCCTGGATGACTTCAGTCCTTGTTGGCAGTTATTTTCCTGATCCTAAACTCCAGCCATACTACCCTCATTGATGCTTCTCAGATGTTCCAACCTGACTCCTATCTAGAGGTGGTGTCCTTTTTCCCATTTTATGGCATGTTCCAGGAGTGTCCAAACTGTAGCGCACGGGCCACTTGTAAATTGTTTGGGGACCATTTTGCTTATCTGTGGTGTCAGATAAAATGAAAAGTATGCACTGACCTTTCTTTTTCCTTATCAGTTTTTCATAGTGTTTTTCTATTCAATATATGATCCAAGACAACTCTTATTCTTCCAGTGTGGGGCAGAAAAGAAAAAACGGTGGACACCCTTGGTTCCAAATATATTTCTGGTTTTGCCTCTTACCCTCTTTGGGTCTTTACCCAAATGTCTTGCTTAAAGTTGTGCTTTCTTTGGGCACAGGATGTATGACTTAGGTGGATCACTTTTTCTTATCCTGTTTTTTGCTTTATTAATTTTTTCTCTTTTTTTTTTGTTTTTTTTGCTGTTTTTGGCTGGGGCTGGGTTTGAACTCACCACCTCTAGTATATGGGGTAAGTGCCCTACTCCTTGAGCCACAGGCGTTGCCTTGCTTTATTAATTTGTTAGTATAGCATAGAATAATAGTATTATTTTTACCTCTTTTATTTTCTATATTACTTGCAGGGGTTTAACCTCCATAAGAGGAAGTGTTGACGATGTTAGGTTGCAGTGTTCATCTTGCACAAGTAACTGTGCTAACTAACTCAGTATAGGTCCCCAGTACATTTTTTTTTCTTTTTCTTTTCTTTCTTTTTTTTTTTTTGTACAGAGTCTCACTTTATCGCCCTCAGTAGAGTACCATGGCGTCACACAGCTCAACCTCCAACTCCTGGGCTTAGGCGATTCTCGTGCCTCAGCCTCTTGAGTGGTTGGGACTACAGGCGCCCGCCACAATGCCCAGCTATTTTTTGTTGCAGTTTGGCCAGGGCCGGGTTTGAACCTGCCACCCTCGGTATATGGGGCCGGCAACCTACTCACTGAGACACAGGCACCGCCCTGCAGTACAGTTTTGTTGATTTAACTAAAAAGTTAATTGGGCTCAGCGCCCGTAACACAGTGGTTACAGCACTAGCCACAGACCCCGAGGGTGGCGGGATTGACCCCAGCCCTGGCCAGCTAAGCAACAATGACAACGGCAACAAAAAAAATAGCCAGTGTTGTCACGGGTGCTTGTGGTCCCAGCTACTTGGGAGGCTGAGGCAAGAAAATTGCTTAAGCCCAAGAGTTTGAGGTTGCTGTGAACTGTGATGCCACAACACTCTACCCAAGGCGACATACTGGGACTGTTCCCCCCCCCCCCCAAAAAAGGGCGGTGCCTGTATCTCAGTGGGTAAGGAAATACTGGGAAATTTTTTTATTATTTATTTTTTTATTTTTATTTTTTATTTTTTTGAGACAAAGCCTCAAGCTGTCACCCTGGATAGAGTGCCGTAGCATCACCGCTCCCAGCAACCTCCCACTCCTGGGCTCAAGCGAGTCACCTGCCTCCACCTCCCAAGTAGCTGGGACTACAGGTGCCCACCACAATGCCCGGCTATTTTTTGGTTGCAGCCATCGTTGTTGTTTGGCGGGCCCAGGCTGGATTCGAACCCGCCAGCTCAGGTGTACATGGCTGGCGCCTTAGCCCGTTGAGCCACAGGTGCCGAGCCGGGAAAATTTTTTTAAAGGAAGATTTGGAGGAGAGGAAAGGGAAGGAAAAGAGTGGAAAATTCAAATGCAAAGATTATATGATATGCAAAGAAGATAGGAGAAAATTAGAGTTTATTGAGTAACTATCATGTGATATGCCATGTGCTGAGGGGATTTACAAGCCTTGTTTCTTATCATCCTTAAGCCAGCTAGTTTGTATGAGCGAACTGAAATTTAGAAAGGTCACCAAATGAGTATGGAACAGGATTAAAAAGGGAACAGGTTTGGAATGAAAGCTTGGAACCAAGGCCTGGCACGGTGGCTGATGCCTGTAATCCTAGCACTCTGGGAGGCCAAGGTGGGTGGGATTGCCTGAGCTCATAAGTTTGAGACCAGCCTAAGCAAGAGAGAGACTCCATCTTTTACAATAGTCAGGCATTGTGGCAGGTCCCTGTAGTCCCAGCTACTTGGGAGGCTGAGGCAAGAGAATCACATGAGCCCAAGAATTTGGGGTTTCTGTGAGCTGTGACACTATGGCACCCTACCAAGGACTACATAATGAGACTCTGTCTCAAAATAATAATAATAATGATGATGATGATAAATTTTCACAGATTAGTACTTATTGGGACTTAGAGGTATTACCCGGGAATATGTGTATACAGGCTTCAAGTGTATAATGCAATATGATTAGGGTATAGGAATTCATGCAAATGAAACATGTGCACGCGCAAACACACACACATGCATCTGTTGCAGGAAGACAAGGCCCAAGGGAGAGAAAGAGCATCCAAACACCATGTTTATAAGAGAGGAAGGGCTTTATTCACCAGCTGGGAGCTTACGGCATAGACGAATTCCAAATGGCCGCTTTCCCCAACTGGCTTGGTCTTTCCCATTTTATCAACAGTCAAAAAGTTCCACCTCACAGGTACCCGTCTCATTGGCCAGTTTGAATCAAGCAGGAGATGCTATTCCAGCACCCACCTAACTGCAGTATTTCATAGAACTTGGAAACTTCCAAGTTCTAGGAAGTTAAGTTTATAAATTCCTAAGGGCCGAGTTACCATGGAGAAGACCCTGCAAGTGTATCCTTGTGCTCTCCTTGACAAGACCTGTTCTCCCAGACCTCACCCTCCTCGGGTAGCCTCTCTCATGTGCAATATATTTACTTCATTGTATACACATTATAGAAGGAAATTATAAAAGAATATGCACCAAAATATTAACACTGGCTGCCTCCAGGTAGTAAACTTATGGATTTTTTTCTTTTGAGACAGTCTCACTATGTTGCCCTCCTTAGAGTGCTGAGGGATCACAGCTGACAGCAACCTCAAACTCTTGAGCTTAAGCGATTCTCTTGCCCCATTCTCCCAAGTAGCTGGGACTACAGGCACCAGCCACAGCACCTGCTATTTTTTGGTTGTAGTTGTCATTGTTGTTTAGCAGGCCTAGGCTGGATTCGAACCTGCCAGCTCTGGTGTATGTGACTGGTACCCTAGCTGCTAAGCTACAGGTACTGAGCCAGCTTATGGATTTTTAAAATTTTTTCTTTATATTTTTCTATGGTAATTATTTATTACTTTTTTTTTTTTGACAGAACCTCACTTTGTTGCCCCTGATAGAGTGCCACTCCCAGTAGAGTCCTGTGGTGTCATAGCTCACAGCAACCTCAAACTCTTGGGCTCAAGTGATTATCTTGCCTCAGCCTCCCAAGTAGCTGCGTCTACAGGCACCTGCCACACGCTGGCTATTTTTAGAGACAAAGTCTCACTCTGACTCAGGCTGGTCTCCAACTGTGAGCTCAGGCAATCCATGTGCTTTGGCTTCCCACATGTTAGGATTACAGGCATTAGCCCCCACGCCTGGCCCCCACTATTATTATTTTTTTTTTGAGACAGAGTCTCACTATGCCATCCTTGGTAGAATGCTGTGACGTCACAGCTCACAGCAACCTCAAACTCTAGGACTTAGCAATACTCTTGCCTTAGCCTCCCAATTAGCTAGGACCACAGGCACCTGCCACAATGCCCAGCTATTTTTTGGTTTAGTTGTCCTTGTTGTTTGGTAGGCCCGGGCTGGATTTGAACCTGCCAGCTCCAGTGTATGTGGCTGGCACTCTAGCAGCTGAGCTACAGGTGCCGAGCCACCCCACTATTATTCTTTACTATGTGTATTTACTATATATAGTAAAATGCATAAAATATATTTTTAGCCATACATATTTTACTATTTTTAAATATACATTTTACTATTAAGTATGACTATTTACATGAATTAAAACTCAGACCTGTAGTGACCTCAGCTACAATTCCTTCTTCTGCAGCGGTTTCCAGGCACCTGCTGGCTGGGAGCACTATGTTATCCTGAAGAGGAAGAGAACGGGCCTCAGCTCCTGCCTGACTCACCCCAGAGCCACGGAAACACACTTGCCAAGGGACAGAAGTGAAAGCAGCAGCCTGGCACCTCCCAGCAGACAGACTGCACCCTTGCTCCACAGGCTCTTGGAGCCCCTGTCCCCAAGTCATGGGACCCTTGGCCATGCCACCTGGCTGAATGGGAGGACTGAGCTCCCACCATATGACATCAGCCAGGGCGGGCTCCCCTGTCAGCAGCTCCCTCCCGCTCCCTCCCGCCTGAAACCTGATCCAGCTGAAAGTCTGATTGCTGGAAAACTTGGCAGCTCCCCAACCCTGGTGGCCTGGGCAGTGTGCGGCTGTAGCCTCAGAAGGTGCAGACAGTCACCAGGACAGGCAGGCAGGCTGGCTGGGACATGAGGTTGGCAGAAGACAGGCAGGCTGGCCCTTGGCGGGGCTCGCCCTGAGCAGCCACTCTGAGGCACTCCCACGCGGGAAGCCCGCCATGCTGCTGTGGGCCCGGCGGGTGCTGCTCAGTCTGCTCCTCCCCATGCTGCTGGCTCAGGGAGAAGGTAAGTAGCTTCAGGAAGCCGCAGGATCTGGGATGCCTGCTCCAGAGGGCGGGGAGGAATTCTTGCAGCTTTTTAGCATCAGAGCAGGGAGCAGGACTAATCTTATCGGCTTGCCTCGACTTTGCTGGTCTTGTTGCATGGGTTCTCTGGGCCTGTGTTTCTTCAAGTCCCCCTCTCCAACTTACAATCCAGTAATACCAGACTTCTCTCTGCCTGCCCTCCCACCATCCTTTCATACTCCCTGAATATAAGAATCCATTTCTGTTTGTTGCAGATGGGATTCCTTTCGCCTTCAGAAGGGTTCTGTCCCTACAGAGCTGGGTTGGGGAACAATTAGAAGGATGCCACTCAGGAGCTGGACAGATGTGCAGGGCTGTGGACAAGACGCACCGTCATTTGGGGATGCTGAGGGGGTTAAACAAACACAAGCTGTAGTGATGACATGGCCTGGGCTTCCTTGGCTGGGGAGCAGCTCTGGACCTCCCAGCAACAGTCCTTTGCTTTGAGGCCTGAAGGGACCAGTCCCGCTCTCTGACACTGGTCAGAGTCCCAGGCAGGAGGATACTGGCTGTTGCTGATGTAGTACAGAAATACGTGGATCTGGAGTTGAACCTCCCTTCATCCACTTGTAGGGCACAGTACTCACCTGTCTGAGCCTCGAGGATTCTTCTCTGTAAATGAGGAGTATGTTAACTGATGTTATTCCAAAGGAGACCCGTAAGAAAACAGCCTCTTGCCTGCCATCTCTCTCTGCTCTTTTCTTTCCTAAAGGAAGCCTAAGCCTTATGTGGGATGGGGGCAGAGAACGGAGAGGGGATCCGAAGGATTGCTGTGCGGAAGTCTGCACGCAGAATAAGAGAAGGGGCAGCCTTGCTCAGTGAGAGCCTGGCCTGTTGGCACCAGGTCTGCAACAGACCCCAGTCTGCCCTGCCAGTCCCCTCACCTCTTAGCCACCTGTACTGTGGGCCTCTGGTGTGACGCACTTCCCCACTCACATGTCATGCTTCCCTTCACAAAGGACGCCTACTGTCTCCAGACACAAAACCTGCATAGACGAGGACCAGGGCCTAGGCGTTGGCTTTCTCGTCACTGCTTTGTGCCTGTTGGTCTCCAGCCCTGGGACAATTTGGTTTCTCTTTGCTCCCTCCATACCTGCCCCAATCTTCCCCCTAACCCTGTCAAGCTTGCAGGTGTGGCAGCCCTCCTGCAAACCCTGTAGCTTGCATGTGGGTGGAGGGAGGGTGGCTTTTGCAGGAGAGAAAGGATATTTTTTTTCTGGATGGGGTGTAGAAGTCGAGCTCGTGATCTGTACAGATGTTGAGATCTGACCTCAGTTGAGGGCAACCCTGATGCAGACTGTTAAGCTTGGAAACTGTGCCCTGGGTGGGGTGGCCACACTTTCCTGAGTCCCTGTTGCTTTCCAGTATCACTCACTGGCGGCCAGCTTCCCTTTTGCTCCCTGGGACCCCTCACCCGGGGCCTCACAGACCCACCTGCCCCCCACTTTTCTCAGCACTCAGCCTCCAAAGCTCACGTCTCCCGTGTCTCCCGTCACCTTCTCTTACACGCCTTGTCTCCCCTGCTCTGATGAAAACGAGCCCATAGGTCACTTCTTGGAGACGATCCACTTGAGTTTCAGTAGAAATCTCCATAGACAAGATGCTCTAGTGGTAAGAATGTGAGTCTGTGGAGTATCTAGGGATTTGCGGGGGGTACAGTGGGGACACATTCCTTTTCATAGCTTGCAAGCCCGGACAACTGGGGGAAAACTCAGGCTCTGGTGTCCACACTGCTCTCCTTCCCAGCCAGGCGGAGGGGAGCCCTGCAGGGCAGGAATGACACCAGGCCCACCCTGCTGAGGCTGTCGGAGCACCTCCTGGCCAACTACAAGAAGGGCGTGCGGCCTGTGTGGGACTGGAGGAAGCCGACCACTGTGTCCATTGACGTCATTGTCTACGCCATCCTCAGTGTGGTGAGCACTCAGCTCCAGGCTGTCCCCTCTCCTGGGGGAGACATTCAGGGGTAGAAGGTGGCCATGTGACACCAAGTCACCCACTGGGAAGCAGAGTGGTCCTTTGAGAACCCACAGTAACCCTGTTACAATGCATTGCAGCACCATCTCCATAGCTGCACACCCAGAACCCTGGGGTCACCTGCCTATGTCACATTAAGACGGTCCTATCCAGTCCCTTCATGGTCCATGGCAGGTGTAGTTAAATAGTTGTGGAAGAATCAACGTACAGATCACTTAATCAAAGAAGAAGGTGACCAGAGATGCAGTGGCACCGGGCTGGGGAAGGGTGGGTGAACCTGATCTCACAGTCTTCATAGCTATCTTGATACAAAACAAAGTTGTGGCTCGGCGCCTGTGGCTCAACGGGCTAACGTGCCAGCCACATACACCTGAGCTGCGGGTTCGAATCCAGCCCGGGCCCACCAAACAACAATGACGGCTGCAACCAAAAAATGGTCGGGCGTTGTGGCGGGTCCCTGTGGTCTCAGCTACTTGGGAGGCAGAAGCAGGAAACTCGCTTAAGCCCAGGAATTGGAGGTTGCTGTGAGCTGTGATACGACAGCACTCTCTCCAGGGTGACAGCTTGCGGCTCTGTCTCAAAAAAAAAAAAACAAAGTTGTGCACTTAACTGGTTATGGTGGGGGCTGGAAACTGAGGGGGAGGAGGGGGAGTGCTGGACTCCAGACTCTGGGTGTCTTTGTACCTCTTGATTTCAAACCAAGGCAGGCTACATAGGTAGAGGGTGTGTGTGTGTGTGTGTGTATTTGTGACACATAACACAACAGGAAATAACAGCATGAATAATATATGTAATATATTTTTGAGGTTGAAAAAGAAATAATCATATATCTTTCCTAGGGAAAGCCCAACATTTCCTGGCTGGCCAGGCAGCTCACCCACTCCCCCACCCTGGGTCCCTTTCTTTACCCTCACCCCACTACCACCAAGGAAGCTGCTCCTTTCTCCGGGGTGGCATGAGCGGGGGCTGGGGAGGGAGGCACCAGCCATAGGACCTGAGAGCTGAGCTCCATTTCCTTTCCCAGGATGAGAAGAACCAGGTCCTGACCACCTACATCTGGTACCGGCAGGTGAGCAGCCCGCCCCTCCCCCGCCCTGTCTCCGGGGAGGAGGCTTCTCCTCTCCCAAGGATTCCTCCACTCGCAGGAGCCCAGAATCTCAGCAGGCCTTCCCTTCCTGGAGAAGGCGAGGGGAGAGGTTCAGAGGCACCCTCAGCGGGAGATCCAGAGTCCCGAATCTTCCCGTCTCAGGACTGGGAGTGGAAGGGAGTTACCACTCCAGTTTCCAAGTTCTTCACGGCATCCCAAATGCCTGTCCGACTTCTCCCTGTTAAAGGAACACCTCCAGTGCTGAGGACCCACAAGGCAGACACTCCCCTTTCAAACAGCTCTAATTGCTAGACAGTTCTTCCTTCTATTAAGACAAATTTGGACAACACCCAAATTGAGCGATTGCAACAGGATGGGTCTTTCCATCTACTTCGCCCTTACATCCTCAGCCATTACATCCTCCTCCTTCCAGCTTCTGATGGGCAGGCTGGGCCAGGCGCCGGTGTGCAGACTCTGCGGCCTTGGCAGGAGTTCTGACTTCATGCTGGCAGGGAGGGAAGGCACACGGTGGAGGCTGCTGCCCCCAGGAGGCCCTGCTTTGGCAGCCCGTGGGATTGGGGGAAGAAGTCAGAGCAGAGGGAGGCTAGAGTGGCTGAAGAGAGGGGTGAAGCACAGTGAGGATGGCTCATGAGGTCAGGCCCCAGAGAGGCTCTGGGGGGTGTGGGGGTGTCTATTAAATCCCTCCTCGCTGCTCTCGGCACACTCCACCACCACCACTAGTTCACGGGACAGGGAGTAGGCTAGAGGAAGAAGCCAGATGCTGACCCCTTAGACATTGCTCCACTTCAGCCTGGCAGAGGCACACCCCGGAATAGAAGTTCCTGTCCCTGGGACATTTGGCCTGGGTCCTACCTCTGGGCCTCAGGTATTTGCAGCCATTGTACACCTACCATGTACCAGCAGCTGTGCTTAGGGACTAAAATTAGAGACACAGACTAGACCCAGACCCTGCCACCATGAGCTCACAGACTACTGGGAGCGATAGATAATTGAATACAACAACCCAGCGGAGCCCAGAGGAGGCCGGATCCGGAGGTGTGGGGGTTGCCGAAGGTGTGCTGGAAGAGGGAGCAGATGATGCCCTGGCTAAGTCTGGAAGGATGAGGAGGGCTTGCCTTGGTAAGACAGGGATTTCAGTACAGGAGAGGGAGCAGAGTGCACAGAGACATGGAGGTTTCAGCAGCTTTGCATTCCGGATGTGCAGATCTCACAGACAGGTGAGGCTAGAAAGACAGTAGAGGCCACGTTATGGAGGCCTTTTGGGCCTTGAGGTTTAACTTTATCCTAAGGCCAATGGAGTAGGATTAGAGAATTTTAAGCGAAAGAGTGACATGGCAAAATTTGCATTTTAGACCAGCCATGTATGCGTATGAGTGGAGAATACATAGATCACAACTTAATAGCCACTTCTACCCTGTGAAGTGGGATGTTATTAACCCCATTTACACAGGCCCAGGCCAAGAGCCAAGAAGCTATTCATGAGAGATTCCTCAGGGAGTGGAGAGGGGACCCATAACATTAGAGACAGCTGAGGGTCTTCCCTGGAGAGGCTGAGAGACCATGTATGTCTATAGGGAGAGAAAGAATGAGCACCCGAGTCCTGCCCACTGAGTCACTGCAGAAGGACTCGGGTGCTTCCAGCTTTTCCCTGCAGAGTTCCTGCCTGCTGTCTGGTCCCCAAGGGTGAAGTCTGCTTGAGTATTGGGTAACCCTCCCCCAAGATGGACAGGGCTGCCTGTGATCCCCTCCTTCTCCTCCCCTAGCACTGGACTGATGAGTTCCTCCAGTGGAACCCTGAGGACTTTGACAACATCACCAAGTTGTCCATCCCCACCGACAGCATCTGGGTCCCGGACATTCTCATCAATGAGTTGTGAGTATTGTCATCAGATGCTTAGGGGCTGGGGACAAGATCGCTGCTGCTGCTTTCAAACGTTCCACCCAGAGCTGCAGGCTGTAGGTATAGTTAGCTGGAGCCCACATGACCCTTTGTTTTTGTCTTTGTCTTTTTTTTTTTTCACTCCTATTTTTCTCTTTAAAAATTCCTCTATTTCTGTGCCTGATGTTGAAATTCTGTACTTAGTCCAAAGGCCCCTGTCACAGGGAAAGAAGCCAGTGAACAAATTCACTCTGAGTTGTCATAGCCTAATAGGGACAGCTGCATTTTTAGAGAGGACAGTAATGTTTCATAAGGGAATGGAGCGCTGATGGTGGCCATCGCTGCTGGTCACAGGGGAGAGTCAAGGCTGGAGGACACACTCAAACCTCCTAAGTTACACACGTGCCTGATGGGCCCAAACTTGCTCCTCCAATACAAAGTAGGTCCCAGAAGTCTTTATTCCTGGGAGTTGAAGGCTGTTCTATTTGGCCCCAGCCAACATACTTTCTCCCCATCCTGCAGGTTCATTCGGGGTGCACAAGCTGTGCTTCTGAATTCCAGAGCAGGGACGATGGCTGGGGGAGATGGACAGGAAAAGCCAGAGCCCTCCACCCAGCACCCACTGCATTGCCCAGCCCCAGGGTGCCGCTGACATTTTCCCAAGGGAGGAGGTTGACTTTAACCTCACTCCTGTGTCCTCTGTAGCCCAGGCTGCAGCGATTCTGGGAAATTTCAGTTTCCAGCCAGATTTCCAGTTTCAACAGTTGCCTTTGTCTTGAATCTATGTCTCACCCTGGTCCCACTCGGAACCCCAGACTCCCCCTACTCTGGGCCACAGTGGAGGCTTACAGGTGCAAGATCAGCCAAGAGAGTGGGATGAAGTCTTATGGGAGTCTCATTTCAAAGAAGGTCTAGGAGTGGGACACAGAAACAAGCCATTCAGGATGGAGCGTTAGGTTCTGTTCTCCCCAAAAAGCCTGCCTGTCACCACAGGGCTGATGGTCCTGGGACACATCGGTGGAGATGGACAACTTGGTGATGTGTCCAGTCTGGGGGAACAGTGTAGGGGCAGCTTCCCACTACCTATTGCTTTTGGGTCCATGGGTCTTTCCCCCTTGACATTTGTGGCCAGGTAGCCAGGAGAAATCCTCTTGACAATGGCAGGTCAGGAAGCCTAAGATGGGAAGGTTGGGAAACCCTAGCCAGAGAGAACTGCCCAGGATGTCCTGCTTACCTGCACCTGCCCTGAGTTTCTTTCCTCACTGGGTTGCTCCAAGATCTTCAGACTCCCAAGGCACCTGCCTCTTGTGCCCCCAAACTGACCCCTCTTCCCTGGCCAGCGTGGACGTGGGGAAGTCACCAAATATCCCGTATGTGTATGTTCGGCATCACGGTGAGGTCCAGAACTACAAGCCCCTCCAGGTGGTGACCGCGTGTAGCCTGGACATCTACAACTTCCCCTTCGATGTGCAGAACTGCTCGCTGACCTTCACCAGCTGGCTGCACACCAGTGAGTATGGGGGCTTCGGGGGCAGGGGTGGGGCTTTGGGGCCCCAGGGAGACCCCAGAGAGCAGCACTCCTCAGGATGCCGTCCCCCTTATCCAGCTTACCACCACCGATCTTCAAGCCTTCGAGCCTCTGCTCCCAGCCTCCAAATGGGGTAAAGATGCTCCCCTCACTGCCTCTGTCAGTTGCCATAAGGATTTAATGACATAATGTGAACCAGCTACAAGATGCCCAGGAAGGGACAATTCCCTTCCAATATCTCAGGAAGGGCCTGGTACGGAGTCTCTCAGATCCGTGTTTCTCTTCACCCGCCAGCTGAGACACCTCCATCTCCCGCCCAGGTTTCTGCATCAGCCTCTGGTCTCCTCCTATTTGTTTTTCCCCTCCAGTGCATGATCCTCATAGCAGCCAGCGAGATCTTAGTAAAATGTAAATCTGACTGTGTCACTTAAAACCCTCATTGGCCTCCTGGCTGTCCTGGGACACAAATCCAGTAGGCCAACAGGGCTGGCCCTGCCTTGGCTTACTACTCCGGCCTTACCTGTGTGCTCAGCTGCCTTGCTTTCGAGTCCCCAAGCCCTGAGCCCCAACCCCATTCTTTTTTCCCTCTATCACATACTGTTTCCTCTCCTAGGCTATTTTGCCGCCCTCCTTCCTCTCCCCAAAACACCGTACGTGGCCTACCTCTCTACTCACCTAAGTGTCACAGCCTAAGTGTCAGCTCCTCAGTTTCCCCTCTTGTCTCCCAGGCTAGGCTACCCTGTTGTCCAATATTACTACACCCTGTACTTCTCCCCATCTCCACCAGCCTAGTAAGTACTTGTTCAATGTCTACTTCCCTCCTAGATATTAATTTAAGAGAGGGCAAGGATGTGATTGCTTATTTACCATTAGATTCTTTTTTTTTTTTCTTTTGTGGTTTTTGGCTGGGGCTGGGTTTGAACCTGCCACCTCCAGCATATGGGACTGGCACCCTACTCCTTTGAGCCACAGGCGCCGCCCACCATTAGATTCTTAATTCACTGCCTGGCACCAGGGAATGTGCTCGGCAGATTGTGCATAGTGGATGAATGCGAGGTGCTCACAGGGGCAAAGAGGTGTGCACCACCCTGCTGCATCTTCCATTTCTGTTCCAATTTATCCATTACATTAGACTTCAATTATGATAGTCACACCCAACTTCTCTGACCAAAAGCCAAACTACAAATGAGGCTAACATCTCATTTGACCTCTACCTTCAATCTCAAACTTTTTTTTTTTTGAGACAGAGTCTCACTATGTCAACCCCAGTAGAGTGCCGTGGCATCTTAGCTCACAGCAACCTCAAACTTTTGAGTTCAAACAATCCTCTTGCCTCAGGCTCCTAAGTAGCTGGGACTACAGGTGCCTGCTACAATGCCTGGCTATTTTTTAGAGATGGGAGTCTTGCTCTTGCTAAGGATGGTCTTGAACTCTTGAGCTCAGGCAATCCTCCTGCCTCAGCCTCTCAAATGCTAGAATTACAGGCATGAACCACCACACCTGGCCACAATCTCAAACTCTTCACCAACAACTGCCTACAAGAGTTAACCACTTTTGTCAGAATAAACTTCAAATAGTGCACAATATTCTTCCAGATCTTTCTCTATGCTTTTATATCCACATATGCCTGTGTGCATATACATATGCATACGTGTGTATGGAAAATACGTGGAAATTTTCTTATGAGTTTTTGTTTTACATAAATGTTATCATATTCTATACAGTAACCCCTTCTGCAACTTGATTCTGTTCACTTAGCAACACCTCATGGGCATTTTTCTAAGAGCATATTTAGATCTTCCTCATACATTTTAGCTGCTACAGACCATCTCATAATGTGAGATTCATCCTAGCTTCTTAAGCATTTTCCTGATTGATGAATATTTACATCTTTTCTAATATTTGGCTGCAACAGGCACCCTTGGTCCATTTTCTCTAGAGCAGATACTGAGACATGGAACGTCTCCAAGTGTGGATTTTGCTTATTTTGCTAATTCACTTTTAAAGACAGGGAGTTCCATCAAGGCAAAGGAGAAGACTGTTGACTTTTGCTTATCTCTGAAATGGGTGATTCAGAAGGGGTGTGTGTCTATGGGGAAGGAAGAGAGAGCACTTTCTAATGAAGGTTTTGTATGGTTTTGCACAGTGCTGTGTGTTTTCATCCAAAACTTCACTTGCCCTCCCCACAGCCCTGGGAGGTAGGTATGATGTGTAGTGATGCCTCATTTTATAGCTGAGGACACTGAGGCTGAAGGTAGAGGGCTGAGGCTCAAGGTCAAGTTGCCTGGCATCAGCCTCCCTGGGTGGCCATGCATCTGTGAGCCACCAGTTTGGGGTCCGCAGGCTCCAGGCACATCTTCTCCCTCAGTCCAGGATGTCAACATCTCCCTGTGGCGTTCACCAGAAAAGGTGAAGTCGGACAAGAGTGTCTTCATGAACCAGGGAGAATGGGAGCTGCTGGGCGTGCTGACTCAGTTCCAGGAGTTCAGTATTGACAGCAGCATCTACTATGCAGAGATGAAGTTCTATGTGAGTGGGGTAGATGTGGGTAAGATGGTGACTAACGCCCCTGGACCCCCACACCCAGGTGGACTGAATGAGGCATATTGGGAAGAGCTTCCATAGCCACTTTCAACTACAGGGTCCCGCACACCCCCTGGGACTTCAGTGGAGTAGATGTGGATACCGAACTCAATGTCCTTTTATTTATCCTGAAGAACCGCAAGCCTGGGTTGAGAGACAGGACACGGGGTCTGCCCATTTCCTCGTCTGAGAAATTCTAGCTGGATGGCCCATGAAGCAAGGGTGTCTGGGCTTGGGGTGGCCCCTGGGGGTGCAGCCTGTCTGCCCCAGGCTCCCCACTAGCGCCTCTCCCGGTCCCAGGTGGTCATCCGCCGGCGGCCGCTATTCTATGTGGTCGGCCTGCTGCTGCCCAGTATCTTCCTCATGGTCATGGACATCATGGGCTTCTACCTGCCCCCAGACAGCGGTGAGAGGGTATCCTTCAAGATCACGCTCCTCCTGGGCTACTCTGTCTTCCTGATCATTGTGTCGGACACGCTGCCGGCCACTGCCATCGGCACCCCCCTCATCGGTAAGGCCCGTTCTGAAGGAAGCGCTCAGGCTGGCGAGAAGCCGGCCTCCTCCCACCTGCTGAGAGTGTCTTTCCCCGCCCGGGGCCGCAGGTGTCTACTTCGTGGTGTGCATGGCCCTGCTGGTGATCAGCTTGGCCGAGACCATCTTCATCGTGCGGCTGGTGCACAAGCAGGACCTGCAGCAGCCTGTGCCGGCCTGGCTGCGGCGCCTGGTGCTGGAGAGGATCGCCGGGCTCCTCTGCCTCGGGGAGCAGACAAACTCCCGGAGGGCCCCCACCCCCTCCGCAGCCCCCAAGGCTGAGGATTGCTCAGGTGAGAGAGTGGAGGGGCTGCCCCTGTCCTGCGTGCAGCTGTGGTGGGAAGTCTCTGGAGGGCGAGGCGTGCCACGGAGCCTGGGCGGGGGCTGGGAACTGGGTGCTGTCCTGCCTTCTTGGGAGGGGAAGACTTGGGTCAAGGGCGTCCATCCTGACCCTTTCCTCACTTTCATAACCTTTCATTAATCTGGGTGTGGACAAGGAGGGTAGGAGTCCCAGAGGCGGAGCAGCTTCAGGAGTTGAGCCTCTGGCCTGAGACTGCCCTGTCCCCGAGCTGGACCCATGAGTGAGGGCAAATAGACGCCCTGTGGGCAGTTATCGGCCTTCTTGCCTCGCATGGTTAAATGCTGCAGCTGGGATTTCTGAAGCTCTCTCATTCTTTTTTTTTGTAGAGACAGAGTCTCACTTTATCGCCCTGGGTAGAGTGCCGTGGCGTCACACTGCTCACAGCAACCTCCAGCTCTTGGGCTTAAGCGATTCTCTTGCCTCAGCCTCCCGAGTAGCTGGGACTACAGG
>CAUYON010111340.1:0-18288 GCA_963573935.1 Arctocebus calabarensis | reverse complement strand
GCCAAGGAACCCATATACCTATATATACCCTGAGACTAAAGGCCTAAAGGAGGAGATGGGGAAAGACCAGGAGAGAAATGGAGAGAGCTTCTCTCTCCCCACTAGAATTCTCTCCCTCTACCAGGAGCTTTAGTGTTTTCTATATTCTTTTCTGTAAATAAATTCTGTCTTACCACTGGGGGGAGGGGGGAAATAATGTAATGAAGAACAATAAAATACATGTATTTAAAAAAAAATTCCAAAAGCAAGTTACTAAAAGTAGTTCTAAAGGGATGTTTAATAAGGGATAGCAAAAGAGTTTCCATTAGAGCATTATTCAGAGCAGAAATGCAGACATATGTTACCTCAGAAAACAAACATCCCTAATATTTTGGGAAAGGCCTTGGTGCACTTTTCATCCTGTTGGCCGTGTCAGGCATGACTGGGAGGCTCAGAGTAGGATACCCACCCTCTGAAAGCCAGCCTGGTTGGGGGGTCAAAGGAAGTGGTGGATATGGCCCCTAATCCCACATAGGGTTTCTCCTCCCTGTGTGGCTGAGTTTCCTAATTGTATGAAGCAGGGGTCAGACCTTCCCCCTGTATTTTCTCCTCTTTATAACACATGCAGGAGGGTCACCCTGAGAGGCCCAACCCAAGTGTGGGCTCTGAAGCTAACCCACTGGTCCAAAGAGTCTTCCTGGGATACAGAGGGGGAGCTGGGATGGCCCAGAGGGACTGAGGGAATGATGGCTTTGAAAAGGTTATAAAGACCAAGCTGACTCCATTTTATTAAAACTAACTCCATCTTATTCCTCAGCCTTCATTATGTACTTACATACCAAAAGTGTTAAGTAACTTACTCCCTCCACCGCCCCTCGTCCTTGTGTCTGCCCTGAGTGATAGCAGCTCCTTCCCAGACCAGCCAAGGACAAGTATTACTCAGTCCCCTAGACCTCTATCAGCTCACCCCACACCCTCTCCCTTTTTCCTTTCTGTACCCTTAAGAATCCCCTCCTTTTCGAGGCCACGGGCTTCTCCGTTTTCCTGCTGCGACAGGTGTGAGAGGCCCCCAGCCCAGGCTTGTAAATAAACCTCTTGCTTTTGCATTGGATTTGGTCTCTCAGTGATTTGTGGGGGGGATCCCTTGAGCTGGGCACAACAAAGTAACTACCAGGTTACCAAGAATTAACTATTTTCATTCTAGCAGTGAACTGAAGGTTTCTGATGAGATGGGTTCCAGCAGCCTCATGGGTTATAGCTGCCTCATCACCCCCATAAGATAGATATTGCCTGTCACTGATGTGCAGCAGGGGACTGTGTAGGATAAAAGAGGAAAGAACAAAAAGATGAGAATACCGTAAGTCTGAAATGATGACAGGAACCATTACTCTCAGATTGGTCCACATCAGGGAACAGGACAAAATAAGAACGAATGGGCCAAGTACTGTCATGATGAAAGTTAACAAGCTAAGTGCTGTGACAAGTTGTTTTACTTATCCATTAGGTGCTAGATCAGCATTATGTTACATTACTGTTATCTAACTGCCCTTTCTGTTACCTACTGGCTAATCCGCTAAACTGCAAGGTTCCCTTCTATAAAAGGAGTCATCATGACCCCTGCTCGCTTTTTGCTTCTTTTGCAACTTTCTTTTTGCTTCTAATTGCTAACTTGCTTCTAATTTGCTTCAAACAGCCCACCTGTTTGCCCCTTTGCCAATTTTCAGTCTAGAAAAACCCAAACTTCAGACCCCTCAATGCTCTCTCATTTAGTCTGCATTAGACTTTGCTGAGACAGCCCCATGGTTAATAAAAGACTCCTTTTTGCGGGTGGCACCTGTGGCTCAGTGGGCAGGGCGCAGGCCCTATATACCTTAAGGGTGGTGGGTTCAAACCCAGACCGGCCAAACTGCAACAAAAAAATAGCCGGGCGTTGTGGCGGGCTCCTGTAGTCCCAGCTACTCGGGAGGCTGAGGCAAGAGAATCGCCTAAGCCCAGGCGATTGCTGTGAGCTGTGTGACCCCTACTGAGGGGTATAAAATTTAGACTGTCTCTAACAAAAAAAAAAAAAAAAAAAGACTCCTTTTTGAAATTCTACTTTGAGTCAGTGATCCTTATCTTGCCCCATAACACTGCCACTGACCCGTAAGTTTCCGTCCTGGGCTCCCCCAAAACCCTGTGAACAGCCAGACCCAAGGGCACTTAGCTGCAGGCCTGCAGAGGGGCAGTACTGCGCATGTCCAAAGGAGTAGGGCAGAGGGAAAAGGCGGTGCCAAGGAAAGGCGAAATGGGGGAAGGATGGAAGGAAGCTAGACAGAAGCAAGCAGCTGGGAGGGAAAACAAGAACCGTAGCAACCCTGAGCTAAGTTGAGAGGCCCCATTCCCTTACTGGTCTGTGAAGAATCAAACTTCAGGCAAGACAGGTCAGAAGCTGGCCTCTCCTGGAGAAGCTGGGTAACAATTACAGGGTGACACTGGTCTTTTTGACTAGCTTCTTGCAGGCAGGAGACGTTTCAGAAAATCCACGTTCCAGTCAGTCTAGGCTTTGGCTGTGCACATGGGGCGGTGGGGACCGGGGGCAGAAGGTGAGTGGTCACAGCGTGCTGGGAAGGGCATTCCAGGAACCCTTCAAGCCTGCGTGTCTCAAGCTGCAGGACTAGATGCATGGGGACCAGGGGAGGTGCACTGTCCTGAAGCACCGGCAGAGGGGGCGCTCCTCGCTGGGCATGCTAGGAGCAGTAGTAGTTTCTACACCTCCACGAACCTGTTTGTCTCCAGGCTGCAGCACTACAATCCCTGCTAGCCTTGGGCCCGGGGGAAGTGCACACCTGGAGGGGCAGAGGGTAGTTCCTTTGCAAAGCACTCAGGGAGCTGTAGTCCCTCAATTCCTAGACCATTGTTTCCACAGCGGCAGGACTACAAGCCCAGCATGCATCATGCTCAGGGCGAGGGCGCCTGCCTAGACCGAAAGGCAAAGCAGGTGCTTCTGAGCTGTGGGCTCTTATCAGCTCTCAGTCTGCAGTTCCCAGGGCGGCCTCCTGTAGGACAAATCGTCTGTCTGGCTCCCCTATAAACTTCAGAGCTTTGCATGAAAGTGATGTGGACTGTGGCTTCATGGAAATGCCACCCTCACTGGTGCCTTTTTCTGCTAATGTGGAAGCTGAGGCATGAAGGAGGGTAATTATTGGGTTACCCAGGATCTGCTAAGAGCAGAGGAAAAACTCCAATTTCCAGGCATGAAACCATCTATACAGATTGATGAAGGGGAACAGGTGAGAACTAGGTTAAAAGCCTCCCCCCCAACACTGTGAAGGAACAAGCTTAACTAAAATGATAATAGCCACTGTCCCCTGTTTGCTTGGTAATAATCACTGACTCCTTTGCTGTTCTATATAATTGCTACTCTAGAGAGCACAGCTGGTAGTTGTACGGATACTTAACTTTTCTCCATAGAAAACATCACCTGGGCTCAGCGCCTGTGGCTCAACAGGCTAAGGCACCAGCCACATACACCTGAGCAGGCGGGTTCGAATCCAGCCCGGGCCTGCCAAACAACAAGGATGGCTGCAACCAAAAAATGGCCGGGCGTTGTGGTGGGCACCTGTAGTCCCAGCTACTTGGGAGGCGGAGGCAGGAGACTCGCTTTAGCCCAGGAATTGGAGGTTGCTGTGAGCTGTGATGCCACAGCACTCTATCCAGGGTGACAGCTTGAGGCTCTGTCTCAAAAAAAATAAATAAATAAAAATAAAAATACATAAATAAATAAAAAAGAAAACATCACCTGCTTGGAACCTAGGGGTAGTTTTTGAGATATCTTCTAGGTCTTACATTCCATGAACATACTCAGACCAAGGAACTGACTCCACTGGTCTTGGACCCTTCCCACAATGTCCTGAATTCTGCGTTAACTGACCAGCTGAGACAGTGGCCCATACCAAAGGACTGACAGTTCCACCCTGAAACCAGCCAATTAGCAGACCCTGATTGTCTAATCCTGTGCCCACCAAACTGTCTTTAAAAACTCTGTCTCCCCAATTCTCCAGGAGGCAGGTTTGAGAGATTTCTCCCATCTCCCAGTTTAGCACTATGTGGAATAAACTTTCTCTGCTGTAAACCCTGCTGTCTCTGGATATTGGCTTTCTCCTGGGCAGTGGGCAGATGAACCTTCTGGGTGACAACTGGCAGGTGATCTCCACCAATCAAGTGAACAGAGCTCCAAAAATCCACCTGAATGTTACAATGTTTTCGGCATTTTACACTTGAAGTCATAAGCACCATGTCAGCCAAGACATGGATTGGCCAATGTCATAAAGACACAGATTGTGTTCCAGCTTTCGAGCAGGGAGTTTTCAGGTATGGAGCACTTGTAGGACATTTGAAACCTGTTGGGTTTAACATCTGCCTTTTGTGGGAAGCTCAGGATACAGTTTAGACAAAAGAAACATTCAGAAGTGTTTCTTCTTCTATGTAGTCTTTATAATTAATGTCCTGAAATTCTTTATGCCCTCGGGCCAGTTCCTTTCATTCCTAGCTGGAGTTAAAGGTTACCCAAATGAGAACAAGCAGTGTTTAGAGACAGCCTATGTATCTTTAGGAGAGTCAGCTCCACCACTAACACCACTAGCACCCCCACTTGCTTGCGCCTGGCAGAGATTTACAGGTGGACAGATCGTGACCTGTGTGAGGGAGGAAAGGGAAGAGTCCTGATGGGAGGGTGTCGCCTGCTTGGGGAAGCTGGAGGTGGGCTGACTACAGAGGGCCATTCTGTGTGCTGGGTGAGGGGGTCACATTTGGCTCTCCTTCTCCCACTAGCTCTAAGTTGGAAGCTGCAACAAAAATGAGAGAGCTGCAGTGGCTCACATCTATACTCCCAGAACTTTGGGAGGCTGAGGCTGGAGGACAGCTTAAGGCCAGGATATTCCAGCTGCAGTGAGCTAAGATCATTGCCACTGCAGCTTGGGTGACAGCAAGACCCTGACTCTTACAAAAAAAAAAAAAAAATCAGGAAAATGAGGGAAGCTGTTAATGCAGTCCTGCCCATCTGGGCTGCAGAGGTGTTGGGGGTCAGGCTGTCTAGGCTGGTTGCTGCAAATGTGCTGGGTCAGGGCCTTGCCAGACTTAGATTCACAAAATCCCACAGCCAGGAATCTCTCCTGAATCATCTTCAGTCAAACCAAGAGGCTTTACAGACAAACTTTATTCAATGACTTTGCAACAATAACAACACTGCCTGTAATTATGCCAAAATCATAATAACTATTATTTTTATATTTCTGATAGTAATTATTACTACTACTACCACTGGTAAAAATCTTAGGGCTGGTTCCCACACTCAACCACTCACCCCCAAAGCCCCATACCCCACTAAGCACCAAGATTCTCAGCTGTCACTTTCCAGCTGCTGGTCACCTCCCCCAGCCCCACCACCTGTTCCCTCACCTCTATTGCCCCAAAGGCATGTTCTGGTCTGCCCAGGCCATCAGGGAACCTGGCTGGAGGGCACAAAAGTGTCCTGGTTCACCTTGGGTTGAGTTTCTCAGCCCAGGACAGGCTGAGGGTGCCCACCTGGCCCAGAGCAGCTTCTGCTTCAGAGCTGCTGGTGGTCACAATAACAGCATGACCCTGATAGTGGAAGGAGGCCCTAGAAATTCCCCTCCTCTGTCTGCCAAAGAACATGATAGACAGACACACACAACTTCCATATGCCCCTGCCAGATCTCAGAAATCTTCCCCAGAGGAAATTTCTGGGCACTTGTAAGCCAGTGAGAAGATTTACAACTTTTCCAAAAGGAAATCATCTCCTCTTGTCTCCAAATGCGCAACTTCACTCTGTTTCTACTTTTATACTTATTTTTGTTTTGTTTTTCATTTTTTAAAAAAGAAGTTTAAACAATCAGACATTGAACTTGAAGAAGAAACTATCTAGGATTTCTCCCTCTCACTTTTTTTTCCCTAAAGACAAGTTGCCCTACACAGAAAAGGTAAATTTCCTTGGTTTTACAAGAAGTTAAACACATTAAAAATTGTCCAGTCTCAAAATGTATGTAGATTTTTACAATGTTGGATTTGTGCCTGGATTTTGTTTGTTTCACGGTTTCTTTGTGTGTGCTTTTAGTAAAACAGTGAGAGCTAAGTAACCACTGGAATATTGAGATAAGAGCTAAGGGAGCAGCCCTGGTGGAAAGGGAGTCTCTTCACAGAACCATATTTTCCCACCCCTCTCCACTAGATGCCCATCAACACAGACCACTGTCATTCAGTAACATGCTGGGCACCTGCCCCACATACTTTGTGTGCAATAAAGGCGAAACTGCTGAGGAAGGAATACTCTACCACGAGAGTGTCTGCTTGGTCTGTAGGAGCAGAGTTCTCGGTAATGCAGAAGTTCCTTTTTAGTAGACCCTCCTGTCTGCTGCTGCTGGAACACATCAGTTGTAGTGTTTTTGTCCTCCATTTCCGGCTATGCAGGTGAGTCTATTTCACTGATTGGCCAAATATAAATGGGAATCTGATCTGCCTGCTAGACAAACTCTGCCATTTACCACAGGCTTCCCTTCACCCCACTAATGGTGCATCCTTCTTCCCCTTCAACTATACCCAGAGCCAATATGGCTACCTGCCACCTCGAAATTCATGGGATCATTACTCCAAGTCCTTTTTGTTTTCCTGACTTCAATCATTCTTTTTCTTTCTTTCTTTCTCTCTTTCTCTCTCTCTCTCTCTCTCCTTCCTTCATTCCTTCTTTCCTTCTTTCTTTCTTTGTTTCTTTTAGACAAGAGTCTTACTATGTCGCCCTCAGTAGAGTGCTGTGGAGTCACAGCTCACAGCAACCTCAGATTCTTGGGCTTAAGTGATTCTCTTGCCTCAGCCTCCTAAGTAGCTGGGACGCCAGGCACCCACCACAATGCCTGGCTATTTTGCTGTTGTTGTAATTGTCATTTTTGTTTTAGCTGGGTCAGGCTGGGTTTGAACCTGCCAGCTTTGGTATATGTGGCTGGCGCCCTACCCACTGAGCAAGGGGTGCCACCGGACACTGCCTGCCTTGAAAACAGGTTTTCTACATTCATTGGGTTGCTTGTTTTGAAATCGTCTCTACTTTATAATAATAATTACTTGCTGAGTATCTAGTGTGTACTAAATATAGTGAAAAAAAAGTATGTATTTATCTTAGTCTGGCATTCAGGGCTCCCTGACACTGTCCAATGCTTATCTTTCTAAAATTATCTCCTGGGCTGGGTGCCTGTAGCTCAAGTGGCTAAGGTGCCAGCCACATACACCAGAGTTGGTGGGTTCAAATCCAGCCTAGGCCTGCCAAACAACAATGACACCTACAACCAAATAATAGCCAGGTGTTGTGGCGGGTACCTGTAGTCCTAGCTACTTGGGAGGCTGAAGCAAGAGAGAATCGCTTAAGCCCAGGAGTTGGAGGTTGCTGTGAGCTGTGACACAACAGCACTCTACCCAGGGCAACAGCTTGAGGCTATGTCTCAAAAAAAAAAAAAAAAATAGGCTCGGCGCCTGTGGCTCAACGGGCTAAGGCGCCAGCCACGTACACCTGAGCTGAGGGGCTCGAATCCAGCCCGGGCCCGCCAAACAACAATGATGGCTACAATCAAAATATGGCCAGGCCTTGTGGTGGGCGCCTGTAGTCCCAGCTACTTGGGAGGCGGAGATAAGAGACTCGCTTGAGCCTAGGAGTTGGAGGTTGCTGTGAGCTGTGATGCCATGGCACTCTATCCAGGGTGACAGCTTGAGGCTCTGTCTCAAAAATAAATAAATAAATAACAAATAAAACGAAATTATCTCCGGTGGCGCCTGTGGCTCAGTGGGTAGGGTGCCGGGCCCATAAACTGAGGATGGTGGGTTCGAACCTGGCCCTAGCCAAACTGCAACAACAACAACAAAAAAATAAAAATTCTAAAAGATAAATAAATAAAATTATCTCCCCAAACCTGCTGTTGTGGATTCTGCTGTAGCTAGAGAGGTCTGTTTGCTCACCTTGCTCGTTCCTGTCTATATTTGCTGAAGCTGTTCTCTTCTTTTGCTCTTACTCTCCCCATATCACAACCACCGGAAGACCACCTCTTTTCTGTGTATACAATTTCTAGCCTACAAGATAATTTTCTATAGTTTTGCTCTAATACATACTTACCTTTTGTGCCTGTGAACTACTCATACTTAAATTATGATTTATCTGGCAGTTAATAATATACTCCATTGACATAATGTACTAAGCAGTACATTATAAAATAGTTTGGCATTTGGTCTTGGAGGAAGTAAAGCAGATTTTTTTCATAATTCCCTGATTTCCTAACTCTGTGAACTTTGAAAAAGTTGTTTAATTTTGCTTAGTTTGAGTTTCCTCATCTTTGCAATGGGATAATGATAGTACCCATCTCACAAGGCTGCTGTAAGGACTAAATGTGATAATAGTACGCTGGGCTCAGTGGCTCATACCTGTATTCCTAGCACTCTGGGAGGCTGAGGCAGGTAGATTGCCTAAGTTGGAGACCAGCCTGAGCCAGAGTGAGACCTCATCTCTCAAAATAGCCAGGTATTGTGGCAGGCACCTGTAGTCCCAGCTACTTGGGAGCCTGAGACAAGAGAATCACTTAAACCCAAGAGTGTGAGGTGGCTGTGAGCTGTGACACCAAGGCACTCTACCAGGGGCAACAAACTGAGACTCTGTCTCAAAAATATAGATAAATAAATAAAAGTAAATGTGATAATTTTGCATGTAAAAGTAATTAACGGTGCCTACTGGCACAAAGTACACATATCAATGTTAGCTAATGTTATTTTCCTCTAGTATTTGATTTTTTCCTTTTTTTTTCACCTTGGAGATATATATTGTTTATTTCAGCTTAATATGAAGGTATAGGGTGGCACCTTTGGTTCAGTGAGTAGGGCGCCGGCCCCATATACTGAGGGTGGTGGATTCAAATCCGGCCATGGCCCAATTGCAACAAAAAAATAGCCGGACATTGTGGCAGGAGCCTGTAGTCCCAGCTTCTTGGGAGACTGAGGCAAGACAATCACCTAAACCCAGGAGCTGGAGGTTGCTGTGAGCTGTGATGGGATAGCACTCTACCGAGGGTGACAAAATGAGACTCTGTCTCTAAAAAAAAAAAAAAAAAGGCTCGGTATCTGTGGCACTGGCCATATACACCTGAGCTGGTGGGTCGAATCCAGCCCAGGCCCACCAAACAACAATGACGGCTGCAACCAAAAAATGGCCGGGCATTGTGGTGGGCGCCTGTAGTCCCAGTTACTTGGGAGGCGGAGGCAGGAGACTTGCTTGAGCCCAGGAATTGGAGGTTGCTGGGAGCTGTGATGTCACAGCACTCTATCCAGGGTGACGGTTTGAGGCTCTGTCTGAAAAAAAAAAAGAAAAAAAAATATGAAGGTACAAATGATTAGGTTACATCATGTCTCTGAGGTAAGTTCCAGTCTTCATTGAGTCCTTCGTTCAGGGAGTATGCCATATACCCTACATTGTGTCCAATAGGTGAGAGCTTACCTTTCCCCTTCCTCATCCCTTTCCCCTCTTTTCTTTCTTTCTTTCTTTCTCTCTTTTTGTTTTTGTGTGTGTATGTGGGGATTTTTTGCAGTTTTTGGCTGGGGTTGGGTTTGAACCTGCCACCTCCAGCATATGGGGCTGGCGCCCTACTCCCTTGAGCCGCAGGCATTGCCATTTTTTTTTTTTCTTGAGACAATGTCTTAGTCTGTAGTCTAGGCTAGAGTGCAATGGTGTCATCATAGCTCACTGCAACTTCAAAATTAACTTAAGCAAGCCTCTTTGCTCAGCCTTCCGACTAGCTGGGACTACAAGCATATGCCATCACGCCTGGCTCTTTTTTTTTTTTTTTTTTTTTAAGATAGAATCTATGTCACACACGGTAGAGTGCAGTGGTATAACACCACACAGCAACCACCAACACCTGGACACAAGTGATTATCCTACCTCCATCTCCCAAGTAGCTGGGACTACAGGCACCCGCCACAACACCCAGCTATTTTTTGGGTGCAGCCATCGTTGTTTGGCGGGCTTGGGCTGGATTCAAACTTGCCAGCTCAGGTGTATGTGGCTGGCACCTTAGCCGCTTGAGCCACAGGTGCTGAGCCCCAGCTATTTTTTTGTTGCAGTTGTCATTGTTGTTTAGCAAGCCCAGGCTGGGTTGGAACTCTCCTGCCTCAGTGTATGTGGTCAACGTCCTAACCACTTAGCTACAGGCGCCAAGGCTCTAGTATTTGTTTTAAAGGAAAAAAAAATGTTTTGAGACAGATTCTTACTTGATCACCCTTGGTAGAGTGCCATGGCATCTTAGCTCATAGCAAACTTGAACTCTTCTTTTTTCTTTTTTTAGAAACAGAGTTTTACGTTGTCACCCTCGGTAGAGGGCCGTGGTGTCACAGCTCACAGCAACCTCAAATTCTTGGGCCTAGGCAATTCTCCTTTTTTTTTTTTTGAGACAGATCCTCAAGCTGTCATCCTGGATAGAGTGCCATGGCTCACAGCAACCTCCAGTTCCTGGGCTCAAGCAAGTCTCTTGCCTCTGCCTCCCAAGTAGCTGGGACTACAGGTGCCCACCACAACGTCCAGCTATTTTTTTTATTGCATTTGGCCGAGGCTGGGTTTGAACCCGCCATCCTCGGTATATGGGGCTGGTGCCCTGCCCACTGAGCCACAGGCACTGCCCTACAAATCTTGTTTCATTCATCATATTGCTAGAGACATTAATGCCCTGTTTATACTTAACCACTACTTGTTCTTGCTTGTATATCTGCCTTTTAAAAAGCTTTGCTAATTTATTTTCTTGGTTTCTTTATTTTAACTAATTAATTTTTTTTTTTTTTTTTTGAGACAGAGTCTCACTATGTCGCCCTCGGTAGAGTGCTGTGGTGTCATGGCTCACAGCAACCTCAAACTCTTGAGCTTAAGCAATTCTCTTGCCTCAGCCTCCTAAATAGCTAGGACTATAGGCACCTGCCACACCTCCCAGCTGTTTTTTGGGGCAGTTGTCATTGTTTAGCTGTACTGGGCCAGTTTCAAACCTGCCAATCTTGGTGTATGTGGCTGGCACCATAACCACTGTGCTACAGTCACCAAGCCATTAATTAATTTATTTTTTTGAAACAGAGTTTCACTGGGTTGGCCCATTAGAGTGCTGTGGCACCATCATAGCTCACAGCAATTTCAGACTCTTGGGCTCAAGAGCTCCTTTTGCCTCAGCCTCCCAAGTAGCTGGAAATACAGGAGCCTGCCACAACATCTGCCAGGCTATTTTTCCATTATTATTATTATTATTTTTTCCATTGTCCTTCCTTGCAACGATTCGCAGGCCAGTTGCCTCCCAAGTAGCTGGGATTACAGGTGCTCACCACAACACCCGGCGGTGTTCTTTCCTGGTGATAGAGACAGGGTCTTTTCTCTGGCTCACTCATGCTTATGCTGGTCTCCAACGCTGTAAGCACTGGAAATCCACCCGCCTTGGCCTCCCATAGCGCTGGAATTACAGACCTGAGCCACCATGCCCAGGCTATTTTTCCATTTTTTAATTTATTTTTATTTTTATTTTTATTTTTTTTTGAGACAGAGCCTCAAGCTGTCACCCTGCATGGAGTGCTGTGGCAACACAGCTCATAGCAACCTCCAATTCCTGGGCTCAGGCGATTCTCTTGCCTCTGCCTCCCAAGTAGCTGGGACTACAGGCGCCCACCACAAAGCCTGGCCATGTTTTGGTTGCAGCCATCATTGTTGTTTGGCAGGCCCAGACTGGATTCGAACCCGCCAGCTCAGGTGTACGTGGCTGGCGCCTTAGCCACTTGAGCCATAGCCGAGCCTATTTTTCCATTTTTAGTAGAGAAAGAGTCTCCCTCTTGCTCAGACTGTTCTCAAACTCCTGAGCTCAAGAGATCTTCCCATCTTGGCCTCCCAAAGTGATAGGATTACAGGTATGAGTCCCACACCAAGCCCTACACTCCTTTTGGAACATTAACCCCATTATTATTTGGATAGCTTTATTTGCAGGTTATATATATATATATTTTTTTGGCATTTGGATAGTCCTTAGTTATTATCAACAGAATTGGTTTCTTTCTGCCAGAAATATCAGAATTCAGAACCATAAAAACAATAGAATTTATTTCAGCTATTTTGGCATTTGGATAGTCCTTAGTTATTATCAACAGAATTGGTTTCTTTCTGCCAGAAATATCAGAATTCAGAACCATAGAAACAATAGAATTTATTTCAGCTAAATGTGAACCGTCAAGAGCTCCAGATTATGATATAATATTCAAAAGTGACTTCAGTTTTCTTTTTTTTTAGCAACTTTTTATATACGAAAAGAATTAAAAAATGCATTTGGATCATCCACTAAGAAAATCAACAATTCTTTCTGGTATCTTAGCCTTAGAGGCAATAGCAATGTCTGGCTGTTCAGTAATGCTTTAGTAATATTTTCATCCATACTGTTTTCTTTAGGTTGTTTGGATTGTGTAGGTATCCCTATTAGAGTCCAAGATTTGAAAGAAATTTTATATTCTTGTCTTTTTTTGTGTTCCCATCTGTGCTGATATAGATTTTAGCCAAGGTTTTTTTTTCTTTTTTTTGAGACAGAGCCTTAAGCTGTGGTCCTGAGTAGAGTGCGTCACAGTTTACAGCAACCTCCAACTCCTGGGTTCCAGCGATTCTCCTCCCTCCGCCTCCCAAGTAGCTGGGACTACAGGCACCTGACACAATGTCTGGCTATTTTTTGGTTGCAGCCGTCATTGTTATTTGGCAACCCCGGGCTGGATTCGAACCCACCAGCTTAGGTGTATGTGGCTGGTACCTTAGCCACTTGAGCTACAGGCGCCGAGCCAGATCACAACCAAGATTTTTCTATCGCACCTTGCCTCCGGAATAGCTGGACTACCAGTGCCCTCTGCAATGCCCTGCCTAATTTTTTAATTTTTTTAGTAGAAATGAGGGATTTCTCTTGTTCAGGCTGGTATCGAACTCCTAGCTAAAGCAATCCTGAGGCCTGAGCCATTGAGCAGGCTAAGGATTACAGGACACAATGGAGAAATGCATCCATATCCTCAACCTAGCCCTGTCCTTCAAACTCGGGAGATTATTTATTTATTTATTTTAGAGACAGAGTCTCACTTTATTGTCCTCGGTAGAGTGCAATGGCATCACAGCTCACAGCAACCTCCAACTTCTGGGCTTAGGTTATTCTCTTGCCTCAGCCTCCCAAGTAGCTGGGACTACAGGTGCCCGCCACAACTCTCTGTTATTTTTTTGTTGCAGTTTGGTTGGGCTGGGTTCAAACCCACCACCCTCCATATGGGGCCAGCACCCTACCCACTGAGCCACAGGCAACACCCAACTCTGGAGATTATTTAGAGTCAACCCCAGGACACTGAAGAGTGTGGGAAGCTCTTAGAGGTGTGAGGAGTGGGAGGGTACCAGTATCCTAAAAGATCTCATGAAGCTCCCTGCCAAGCTGGCCTGGAATTAACCCATGTTTTTCCAGGCAGAGCTATCCCAGCTGCCTTGCTTTCCTAGGGCCTCTCCTGTTAATCTATGGAATTGACCAACTGAGTTTGACCGTGACTGGCTTTGTTTTGCAAAACAAAATTGGTAAGGCAGGCCTCATGCTGGCTGACTGAATGGTGTCATCAATCCAATTCAAGGGTGCCACAAAAGCAAGGAAATGAAACTTCAATTTCCTCCTCATGTTAAATGATAGCTTATCATACACCATACGATTATGACCCTTATGTAGTTCAGGGCAAAGTATTTTATTGCTTTTTTTTTTTTTGTGAACTGCAATAAACCACTCTCTTCTTCCACTTTTTCCTCTAACCCCCACCCCCACACCACACCTGATTAAGGATTGTTGGGAAGGTTGTTCTCTTTTGTCAATGGTCAGAGACCCAAAAGCTTCCTTTTGGCCCCTACTAACCTGTCACTATTTTACCTTTGTCCTAGGAACCACAAGATTTGTTTAAAAGCAAAACAACACAGAAATAAATGAAAAGAGGGCAAAAAGCCTCTGGTGTCAGAGCACCTAACATTCAGCTCCTATCACTATTTGAAGTGAGTTGTGCTTCAATTCTGGTCTGGGTAGATGTTGGTTGTTTTCATCTCCATTAGAATTTGTCTCACATTATATTGCTATGGGCATAGGTGAATATTTAATCTTGATGGTCCTTTCATTTTTATGTGCCCAGCAGACACCTGCCGTAGTCCCAGACCCAGAACCCATAGAAGACATCCAGTGAATGAATAAACTGAATAAGCTTAGCTCATCCACATATTCCCCTACCTGCAAACAAGCCTGTAACTACGTAGTCCCAGAATCAAAAAGAGGTTATTTCAGGAAGATGAGACCCAATGGAGAGAACGAATACCCAAACACCACGTTTAAAAGAGGAAGGGGAGCCAGGCACAGTGGCTAATGCCTGTAATGTTAGCACCCTGGGAGGCAGATGAATTGCCTGAGCTCAGGGGTTCCAGACCAGCGTGAGCCAGAGTGAGAACTCATCTCTAAAAATAGCTGGGCTTTGTGGTAGGTGCCTGTAGTCCCAGTTACTCAGGAGGCTGAGGCAGGAGAATTGCTAAAAGAGGAAGGGTTTTATTTCAGCCAGCAGAGCAAGGGCATGAAAGAATTCAAAATGGCCACATTCTCTGACTGACTCAGTCTTCTCCTTTTTATCCCCAGTCAAAAAGTTCCAGCTTGGGGGCAGCACCTGTGGCTCATCGAGTAGGGCACCAGCCCCATACACTGAGGGTGGTGGGTTCAAACCCAGCCTCAGTCGAACTGCAAAACAGAAAAATAGCCGGTCATTGTGGCGGGAGCCTGGAGTCCCAGCTACTTGGGAGGTTGAGGCAAGAGAATCGCCTAAGCCCAGGAGTTGGAGGTTGCTGTGAGCTGTGTGACTCCACAGCACTCTACAGAGGGCGATAAAGTGAGACTCTGTCTCTATTAAACAAAAAAATGAAAAAGAAGAAAGAAAGAAATTACTTATCTCTTTCTTTAGTGCTGAAGAACGGAGGGAAATAACCACTCTTACTTGTTCCTGGAAACACATAGATTAGAGGTCTATAAATTGTTCAATAGAAAAATGTAAAAGATTTCAAGATTGTATAATTTGTATTTTCTTTATTTTGGAATTGATGACTGTACTGTCCAATATCCTGGTCATGGGCCGCAGTTACCATCAAGCACTTGAAATGTAGATAGAATGAGTTGAGATGTGTTGCAGGTATAAATCACCCCCCAAGATTTATACGTGAGTAAACAATATTCCACCTTAATTTTCATATTTGTCACATGTTAAAATCATAATATATTCTAGATACATTGGGTAAATAAAATGTATAACAAAAATAATTTCTTTGGTGTCAGAGCTTAGTTTTGGTCACCATGATGATGTTTATTTATGAAAAGTCTTCCAGTCATGACTCTAGAAATAAAGAGAAGTATATCTCATTGAGACAATGGCAATTGTAACAATTGTAGTTGCAGTAAAAATTACAACTCAAAACCACCCTGAGATATCACCTAACCCCAGCGAGAATGGCCCACATCACAAAACTTTACATGCTGGCGTGGATGTGGAGAGAAGGGAACACTTTTACAGTGCTGGTGGGACTGCAAACAAATATAACCTTTTGAAAGGAAGTATAGAAAACCCTCAAAGAACTCAAGCTAGACCTCCCAGTTGATCTTGCAATCTCATTACTGGGCATCTATCCAGAAGAAAAAAAATCCTTTACCATAATGACCCTTGCACTAGACTGTTTATTGCAGCTCAATTTACAAATGCCAAAATGTGGAAACCCACCAACCCAGGAATGGATTAACAAGCTGTTACACCATGGAATACTATTCAGCTATTAAATAAGATGGAGACTTTACATCCTTTGTATTAATCCGGATAGAAGTAGAATACATTATTATTAGTAAAGTATCACAAGAATGGAGAAGCAAGAATTCCATGTCCTAATATGAGAACAATTAATGATCTAGTCCATGGTGGAGGGTGGGGGAAGGGGAGGGGCAGAGAAAGGGAAGCAGGGAGGGGGTTCGGGTCCTGGCATGTGACACAGTTTCTGGGGGCAGGATACAATTATAAGAGGGGCTTTACCTAACAAATGCAATCGAGGTAACCTGGTTCTGTGTACCCTCAATAAATCCCCAACAAAAAGAAAAAAAGAAAGAAAACACCAAAAAAAAAAAAATAGCATATATCTGCAAAGTTCTGACTTTTTTATAGATCTCTTTGAGGAATGAGATAATATACACAGTGAGAGAAAAATATAAGGCAGTCAATCAATTAGCTTGCTACAAGTCCTTTAAAATGTCATCAGATGAGAGAAATTTATAGTAATGGGAAGGACAAAAAACATGGATAGCTCCTAACTTTGGACAGAAACAAAAGAATTTATGGCAGAAAAAGAAAAATGTCGGGGGTATACATAGAAGAAAAATGGTCCCAAGATTAAGAAACATTAAGTAATATGATTTAGAAAACTGGGAAATGAGATTAAGAAACATTACAAAAAACCTGGAGTTTCATTAAAATGAATCATATTAAGAAAGGGAAAAGTGGTAAATATTTAAATATTTTTCTCTGTGTACACAGAGTTGATGTAGTAATAATACAGGAGTTTTGGAATGGACAGTTTAAACAATCCCTATCTTACTAATTGGATCAAAGTATTTAAAATAATTGCTTGATGGAAAATAACAGCATCTTAAAAAGGAGAAAATAACTTCTGTCTTTTGGAATTCTCTTTTACTCATTACCTTAAAAATAAACTGACAGGTCTGAACTGAAGAATGGAATCTCATAATCTCTGACCACATTTCCTGAGAATGAATTTGCCTTTTTTTTTTATGGTCTTGAACCACTGGTAGAATCACTTTTAAATGCATTTCTAATAAGTGATAATTTGAGCATTTCTCTTTTCATTTTCCATCCTGAAATGTTATTCTTTTAAAGGAAGGCAATACCTGAAATAATCTCCTCCCTTATTCGTCTGACTTGAAAATGAAATCTGTTGTCCATGTGTGTTCCAGGAAGATCCATGTGGGCAGGCAGGAGAGGTGTTATTTTATAACCATGTTACAATGTTATGTCATATATTGTATTGTAATGTGTAATATTTATATATCTTGGATTAAATAAAATACATAATAATTTCTTTACTATTTTAATAACATGAATAAATCATATGGTCAATAATAGTAATAGCTGCTTTTATTCAAAATTTAGTCCTATCTACCAATATCTAGTTCAGGCTCATTTTCTTTTTTAGATTCTAATTTAACCTTCACAACACTATTATATGAGTCCTATTGTCAATTTAAATGAAGCTTGGGTCTGTTATCCAATGTAACAAAAAAAATTTATTTTAAGATAGTGTTAATTATACATTTATCTTCTTGACTTACCCAAGAATAACCTTCTCTAAGTAATGTACTAAGTACATATGATCCGAGAACAGGGAAGTTCAAACACATCCTCATATTAGAAGGTCTACAAGGTGATTTTGCAAAAAAGATTTTGTTTGGTCTGTGGACAATGCACATGTTCTCTGAGGTTCCAGGCATAGCTGGTGTACTTGAAAAATCAATAGAGTTAAAAGACATAATACACATGAAAAGCAGTGCTTTTGTATAAAACCTGCCTAAGGTTAAACCCAAAGATATAAGTTTAATCATGCATTCCTTTCCACAGTTTTGGTAAGGGTTCCTCTCACTGGAGAGACAAAGAATTCTGAAGAGAGATGTTTACTGCTCCTTTTTGAAGTTTCTAATAAGATACCATAAATGTTTTTCATAGAAAGAGCCTAAATTATAGTCATAAGATTCCTAATTCAGTAATCATGAATCTTTGTTCTTTCCCTCAAATATTTCTGATTTTCAACCTCAAATACTTTCATCTATGAAGCGGCTGCACTATTGTGTTTTTCCATAGTATTTCTGAAAACAATGGAAAAACAGTTTTTCCAAGGACGACATTAAAGTCAATAAAAGATATTAACTTTAAAAGCAAAATACACAGGGCTCAGTGCCTGTGGCTCAACGAGCTAAGACATCAGTCATGTAGACCTGAGTTGGCGGGTTTGAATCCAGCCCGGGCCCACCAAACAACAATGACGGCTGCAACCAAAATATGGCCGGGTGTTGTGTGGGCACCTGTAGTCCCAGCTACTTGGGAGGCAGAGGCAGGAGACTCGCTTGAGCCCAGGAATTGGAGGTTGCTGTGAGCTGTGATGCCACAGCACTCTATCCAGGGTGACAGCTTGAG
>CAUYON010111337.1:0-15353 GCA_963573935.1 Arctocebus calabarensis | reverse complement strand
TATGAATTGGGCTGCAATAAACAATCTGGTACAGATATCTTTGTTGTAATGTGATTTTTGGTCATCTGGGTATATACCAAGTAAAGGAATTATAGGGTCAAATGGCAAGTCTATTTTTAAATCTCTGAGTGTTCTCCAAATTTCTTCCCAAAAGGGATGTATTAGTTTGCATTCCCAACAGCAATGTAGGAGTGTTCCCTTTTCTCCACATCCACGCCAACATCTCTGGTTTGGGGATTTCATCTTGTGGGCTAATCTTACTGGAGTTAGAATACAACCTTTTTGGAAGGAAGTATGGAGAAACCTCAAAGAACTCAACCTAGACCTCTCGTTTGACCCTGCAATTCCATTACTGGGCATCTATCGGGAAGGAAAAAAAAACTTATTATAAAGACACTTGTATTAGACTATTCATCACAGCTCAATTTATAATCATTAAAATGTGAAAACAGCCTAAATGCCCCTCAACCCAGGAATAGGTTAGCAAGCTGTGGTAAATGTATACCATGGAATAGTATTCAGCCATTTAAAAAAATAAAGATTTTGCAGCATTTGTATTAACCTGAAAGGAGGTGAAACACATTATTCTTAGGGAAACATCACAGGAATGGAGAAGCATGAATCCTATGTATTCAACTTTGAGATGAGGACAATTAATGACAATTAATGACATGGCAGGGCATGGGGGAGGGGAAAGCAGACAGAGAGAGAAGGAGGGAGGGGGTGAGGAAAAGGAAAAGAAAAAAAAGGAAAAGAAAACAGTGACTAAATCTCACATAAATTAGATTTAATTTTGACCAAAGTGTATTACTTGAACATTAATTTTTAATTCAACTTGTTAATATGTTCTTCAGGATATTGCATCCTCATTTACAGGTGAAATATGTTTGTAATTTCCCTTTACGATATTTTTTCCAATTTTAGTATCAGGTGTATCCAGATAAAGTAGAATGATTTTGAAGTATTTCTTCTTTTTCTATTGTCTATAGGATTTGGCATAATCTGTTTTTTGAAATTATCTTTTATTTTTATTTATAAATATTAGTTGTCTAATTTTTATGACTTTGGGAGAAAAATAAGAAGAAAAGTTAACTGATCACTCCCTACTGAACCTCAGAGTGAAAGCATTCTATGATAGACATACTCTTATCTGACAATGTGAATGTTACTTTTTTTGCATTATTATTATTATTATTGCTCAATATTTCATCGCAGCAATAATCTGATTTCCTTACTGAGTGTACTTATCTTCATTCATTCTTTACAAGGATTTTATTTCCAGCCCTTACCTTAAACATTATTATTGTTATTAAATTTTAAGCCTTTTTAATTTTGTGGAGGCAAAAAGTGGAAACAAAATAAACACTTGTATGTGTATAGAGAAAATTTAAAAAATGGGAGTTTTTGTGCATATGGTGTGCAAATATTACACCATTTTATATATTAAAGACTTAAGCATCTATGGTTTTGGTATCTGCCCGCGGTCCTGGAACCAATGCCCCACAGATAATGAGGGAAGACACCATGTAATTGCTCTTTAGGGTATCCCATTTTTGAACATGCATTAAAAAAGTATAAAATGCTTGCCAAACTAGTATATCTTGTTGTTGATAATACCAGCAAATCAACTGTCACTCAGTTGAATAAAGCAAGACTGAGTTTCCATTTAAGCAAAATAAAACACTAGGCATCAACAATTATCCACATTAGGCATTCTTATGGTTGTGGATAGAAAAGAAAATAGTTATGGATAAATGAAAACATATTTTAATTGGTTTTATCTTTCCGACTTTTGGTAAAATAGATGGTATTCTGCGATAACAATGTCATTTTTCGTCTTTGCTAAATCTTTCTTTCCCACAATTCTTGCACAATGCCTAACATATATAGAAATTCAATAATTTCCTGTTGTATGTGGAATGCCAAAACGTTTAAGAAAACAGCCTGAAAAAAATTATTATATGCCTGAGATTTCAGTATTACTTCATATATTCACCCTATGAACTATGGCATTTGGTCTCTGAATGTGAAATGTTTTCATAAAAAAAAAAATCCATAAAAAAATTTCACCCTTTTCCTTAGAATTAAGATGCAATTATAAATTTAAAGTAAAACTTAGCAAACATGGTGACCTGACAACTAAGTTAGTAAAAGTGATCTAATAAAGATAAAGAATATGAACACTTTCTCTGAAACTTCTAGCAATTGCATTGTCACAAATACCTGAAATGATGAATAACATTCAGCCTTATAAATAGCATGATAAGGCAAAAAAACAGGTGCATTCTGATTCATGGTGTTAGTCATACAGAACTAATAATGAATACCGAAACCTTTGTAGACAGTCAAAGGACACTGATTAAAGAGGTAATAATAAGTTAATTTCCTATTCAATGATCATTTTCTTTATATTTGCTAAATTTCTTAAATTGCCTTAGAGTTTCACGTTCAATAGGACAGAGTAGAGACCAGGATCTGAGATTCATAGAACCTGAAAAATTGCCCAGCTTGTAACAAATTATAACTTTTAATAATATCAAGGCAAGAAAGTCCAATAATCAGACTTATTGTTTTTCAGGAATGGCAGGTTGATAAGATTTAAAGCCTATAATAAATTTGCCTTCTTCAGGATATCTTATGCATTTATACAGTAATATACTTTTTTTTGTGATCATTTTCTGCGTCACTCTTTCATGCACAAATTCTTTTTACAGAAATATAGTCTCTAAGCTCTGAAACCATGAAGCTATATGGAAGTAGAGTAGAAAAGATGAGAAATAACAGTACTAGCACTCAAATTCTTTTCCAGGAAGAAAAGCTTCAAAACCAACAGGTTATAGATGCCTTTTCAATCAATAATACATCTCATGCCATGTCTAGATCTATACCTGGTACAATGCTTCATAACCATAACAAAGGCATTTATCATTAAGATAAGTTGAAGACATAGTTTGACATAAGAAGAAGATGGTTTACATTTTACGAACAGTTGTATCAAATTAGAATTCTTTAAGGCAAGAAATGTGAAGAGTTAAATGTGAACTAACTGATGTCAACTTGTCTTTAATGTTTGACTTTTAAGAATACATTTTGAACAAAATTACAACTGCATCTTCATTGTTAGAACAAGTTTGAATGTCTTATAGTGAGTGTCAGACTATAGTATTTAATAGTCTGAATCTGAATACTTTGGTTTATAAGTTAAATATATAAATAAACATCAAAATTTTAGAGAGAAGAAAAAAAAATTATTTTTCAAACACTGTGCTAAATTTGGCTTACCAAAATTCAAACATTGGATATTCTCTGAAGATTAAATCTTGCTGTGTATGTAATATGACGTAACAGTAGGCGCCACCCTGAAATAGCCAACCTAAATGAGTCCTCTGCTGTGCTGAGTCTATGTTCTCTAGCTTGGATGTGGAACTAGATGGTAGCACTGTCAAAGAGAAATCGTGACTCAACTTTACTTCTCAGATTCTATGATATTCCATCCTTTCTAAAGCACTCTTGCAGATTTTATGTTCCAAATTTTTAAAGTAGCAACTTCGTTAAAAAAAAAAAAGAAGAAGTTAATTTTCCTGAAGGAAGAATAACCATGGTCAAGGAACAGATTTTAACTATAGAAAAGGTCACTAAATTTGAGAACTCCTGGCAAGTGTATAACTGACAATATTGCAAGGTATGTGGATGATTAGTGAGGTATTTTTAAATAGATAATGAACTTTAAGAACAAATAGTCCTTTTCTCTTCCATTAAGTATATTTGGGATCAAAAGTCCTTAGGTAAAAAAAATATATACTCAGGTTCACATGATAAGAGGTCATTTCTAAATATTTCACAATGAAAGAAAAAGAACATAAATAAGGAGTAGTTGTCATCAAGTCACATCCAAAGAACCTGGGAGGTAAGCAGGAAATGAACTAAAATTACTATTAGCACAGTACTGTGACTCTGTCTCCAAGAGTAGAGTGATCAGGACAGGTGACACCACCTATACTGAGTAATGTTCAGCAACAAAGAACAGAACATACTCTAGCTGGTTAAAGCCAAATGAGATTCACTGTAGGGTGTTAAGCAATTTACAGAATTATTGACAATGATGAACAAAGCAGAAATGAGATGTGCTTCAGGAAAGACCCCTGAAGCTAGAATAGAGGATGAGCATGTAAAGAAAGGAGCCACCTTGTCAATGATCAGGAAGCCATGCAGTAAACTGAGAAGCTGACATTAGCTGTTTTCCATCAATCCACAGACCAAAATTGGATTAGAAATCTCCTTCCATTATTGAGAAGCTGTCTTTGCTGCCATCAGCTTCAGATCAATTTAAAGGTCAAATTCAGCTCTAGCCTCACTTTCCACCCTCAAAATGCATTCAAATGTGTATAAATTGTTCTGGAATCTTAGCTGCAAAGAATCTTACTTGTGAAGAAATTCAAGAAATGTGGTTTTTAGTTTTCTAGTCTCTGTAGTCCAGAAAATATTACTAAACAGAAGTTGGAAAGCATTTCTTAACTTTGATTTAAACATCTATGATAATTAATATTTATTCTTTGGTTCTTCTCAGAAGACAGGTGTATTTAGTCCAATAAATCTAACCTAAGCAATTTGAGCCATTTACATTTCATACTTGAGAGAAACCTTCAGGAACAGAACTTGTCCTGTCTCCAAAATTCACTCAAATCTATTGAGTTTCTCAAGAGGATATGGATAAAGGAGCATTGGCTAGAAATATTAACATTCCTATCAGGTAATCACCCTGAGTCACTATCACCCTAAGTGATAGTTCAAGTTAGTGAGGCAAACCTGTTCACCAGGTCATGGGAATATCTTGTGGCTCTACAATCTCCTAGGATGTTGTACCTTAAGGATGCTCAACGCTGGTTTCTAGTACTTCTTATTTTGGTTTGTTAAAAAGGAAATAGCAAAGAGGCTCTCACTATTCATACCTTATGATTTAGACCTAAAAATGACATACATCAGTTTCAATCAATCAAATTCCTGGGTTCTTCCTCACCCAGCTACAAAATAAACAGAAATGTAGTCTCTAGCCAGCCAGCCTTGCCTTCAGCAAGACATCCTTGATCTCAGGAAAAAAGAAAACAGATAGATTTTAATGCAAAGATAGAAAGTAAGAAGTAGGAATAAAAGAAGCTTTGTTTTTGTGATAGCATTCCCTGAACTCCTTCCAAATTTTGTTTAAAAAATTACATATCGATTGAACATCAAAAACAATTTTTTTTGAGACAGAATCTTAATCCATTGCCCTGGGAAGTGTGTTGTGATACCATAGCTCATATCAATCTCAAACATCGAGGCTCAAGCAATCCTCTTGCCTTAGCCTTCAGAGTAGCTGGGACTTTGTATGGATACCCACCACAATGCCTGCCTGGATACCATTTCCATTTTTAGTAGAGACAGGGTCTCTTTGTTGTTCAGGCTGGTCTCGAACTCCTGAACTCAAACAATCCACACACCTTGGCCTCCCAGAGTGCTAAGATTATAGGCATGAGTCACTGCACCCAGTCAAAATTTATTTTTAATAATTAACTGCTATAAAAAATCTTTTTTTAAAAAATACATGTATTTTATTATTCTTCATTACATTATTTCCCCCCCTATCCCCCTGAAATATCTTTTAAAGAGGGACTGAGACCTTCATGGAAAGAGATTGTCCTTCTGCCCTTCAAGAAGCAAGTTGTCACATTTTGGAAGATAGGTGCCTTGTGCAAGGTCCAAAGGAGACAGTTTCTAGGAGCTAAGACTAGCAAAAAGGCTGATGCCTCTATCACACAACCACAGGGAAATTAATTAATTCTGCCAACAACTACTGAGTTTGGGAGGAACCCTCAGATGAGCTTCAGATGAGTCTGTGGCCCTGATCCAAACCTTGGTGGCAGCCTTGTGAAACCTTAAGCTGAAGACCCAGGTATACTAACCAGATTCCTGACCCATGGAAAATGTAAGGTATTAAGTAGGCCTTGTTTAAAGCCATTCACTATAGCAATTTTTTATTTATCCTTAAAAAAGAAGGAAATCCTACCATTTGTGACAACAAGATGGATCTGGAGGACATGGTGCTAAGCGAAATAAGCCCAACACAAAAAGAAAAACACTACATGATTCCTCTTTGATGGGAGTGATCTAAAATAGTCAAACTCATAGAAGCAGAGAATAGAATGAATGGTGGTTGCTGGGCCTGAAAGGAGGAGAAACCAGGCAGGTGCTGCTCAGGAGGCACATACTTTCATTCATACAAGGTAAGTACTAATAAGGGCTAGAGGTTGATTGCACAGCACAGTGCCCATTGTTAACACTATTCTGTGAGGTACTGTTAGATCTTATGTTACATGTTCTTATCATAGATATATAAACATGAGGCAGGGAAGAAACTTTCAGAGGTGATGAATACATTCATGGCATTGATTGGAGATGATTTTGTGGATATATATTTATCCCAAATGCATCAAAGGTTATACATTAAATAAGGACAGCTTTTTGTATGTCAACCATATCTCGAGTGTTTTCCTTAAAAAATAAACTAATATATATACAAAAATATATACACATGTATATTAATATATACACCAACATTTTTTCAAAGACTTTCAATCATGTATAATTTATACACTTGTTTTTAACTCAGAAGCATTTTGTTAAAGTGAATAAATTAATAGGAAATTAGGAAAACTAAAATTTTTATTTAATATATATTTAGCAGCATTATTTTTAATGAAATTTTAATCACTTTATATACTTTTGTATATTAATACAAAAGCCTTGGAGCTACAAATTTAGGTCATTAAAATGTGCAGAATTTAATAACATAATTGGTAGATTGAATTTTCATTAAATTAACCTAATGAGGCTTACTCTGTCAAAAAAAATGCTTGCTATCATTTTTAAATTCAAATGTAGATCTTGAAATGTGATACCTTGGCACTTATCTCATTTATGAATTCTGATTCTTAGATAACTTCATAGTTAGCTAAGGCATGGAGTCTTGCCACAAGTTTGTTTTAGAGTAATTAGTGAATGATGCTCTTCAACACTCTTTCCTCTGCTCGTCTCTTCTTTATTAAGCCTTATTCTCTTCCTTAATAAACCATTCCCCCAGGAACAATTAAATCATTTAACAATAATAAGAAGAGGGAAGAGAACATGCCATTAAATGAAAATCATCATCACTTGTATCACCCCACTCTGTCATATACCTGACGTAGGAATATTTTAATATGGCTTTAAATTCCATGTTTTTAACGCAGCTCAGAAATATGTTATACACTAAGAAGCATTGATGAAAAAGAGGTTACCTGAAATCAATATGTTGTATTGCCTAGTTGTTTATTGTCTCCATAGATTATTAGGTTTCCAAGGAAAGGTACCATAGTAAGATTCAGGATGGGTAAAAAGTACGCTTTTCTTTTGTAAAGTGAGCCAAAATGTATATTTTGAAAGTATGCCTATGACCCACTCTCAGACTAATTTTATGTATGAGTTTTACAGATTCCAAAGTGATGGAATTCTATTTTTGTTAAAATATTCTTGTCTATACACTCTAGTTTTGTATCTACTAAAAAGAAAAAAAATGAAGCAGTCCAGCACACTAACATGGGTTTAATACATACATTATCCCCAGGCAAGTGGCTCACACCTATAATTCCAACACTCTGGGTGGCTTAGGCAGGTGGATTGCTTGAGGTTAGGAGTTTGAGATCAGCCTGAGCCAAAGCAAGATCCCATCTCTACTAAAAAAACAAATAGAAAAACCAGCCAGGCTCATGGTGGACAACTGTAGTCTCAGCTACTTTGGAGGCTGAGGCAAAAGGACTGCTTGGAGGCTGAGGCAAAAGGACTGCTTGAGCCAAAGAAACTGAGGTTGCTGTGAGCTATGATGATGCCATAGCACTCTTCCCAAGGTGATAGAGTGAGACTCTGTCTCAAAAAAACAAACAAACAAACAAACAAAAAACACATAGATTATAATGATGACTATTCTATCCCTTATATATTCTTCCTCAATAATGTCTGGAAATAAAGCTCACATATAATTTGTATCATTTTTCTACTATATGATTAATGTTCCAAACAAGCTATTTAGCTTATACATTGGTTATTTAATCAATATATCACCATTGACCAAGATTTGGGGATGTACAAATCTGAAAGCCTATCTCTCTCTTTCCCTCATTCATATTTCCCCTAACTCAAAGATAATAATAATTTGCCTAATTATATTATTTTCTTTATAGTTTATGAAAAATATACACACACTCATTGCTATTACAGCTAAATGCTGTAAGAATACTAACAAAATGCAAAGACCTTTCCTGTCACATATGGATGCTATTATACATTCACGGGAGAAAATGCTACTAGGTGCTTTGATAAAATGTCTTTCTGCATTTCCATAATGCCATAGTGAGATTATTTCTATAAATAATAAGATGCTAAAATTCTCAGTTGTCTTGCTTTCTTTTTTTGTCTTTACCTTTATTTTATCTGACCTACTAACTTTTTTTTTACTCTGATCATTTTCAGCTAATATTCCTTTACCCATTAAGTTTTCTTGCAAAATTACAGAGTGTAATCCCAATTCAGCATCTAGTTATTTCAATGTATGGCTTTTTTTTCTCATTCAATTAGCAAAAGTAAAGTTAAACTCCATATATTTTCAGTTCACACATTCTTGTGAGTGTTGAAGAAGTGTCATTTGTTACAGTTTGCAAAATTGAATATAGGCTTTAACATAATTTTCTGTTGCCATATATCTATAAAAAAAAATTAAAGAGTGTTATAGTGAGAGCCTGGAATCCTACCTAACCTTAGTATATGTGACTCCCTAAGTAAATGTGGGCAAGAGTCACTCAACCTGCCTATGCCTTTAATTTTATAACAATAAAACAAAGTAATAGGATAATCTCAAAGCCCCTTAGAGTTCTAATGTTTTCTAACTTCTTAATACATGATTTTCTCTAATGCATCATATTTGAAAACTTTTCCTGATTCCTTCATCATTGGTTAGAATTATAACTTCACATTATTATGCAGGCTTTTTGACTTCCATTTACATTATGAAAAATTATAGAAATCCTAATTTTATTAATTCAGAAAATGAAGCAGAGGGTAAAAAGTTTAGGGATATGTATACATTTGTGTGTTTCTTTCTTCTGAAATCCCCCAGTGCCTAGACTTCCTTAGTTAAGAGTTCATAACATCTGAAATTTTATTTCATTGCAGAATCAGAATATCTGCAATGTTTGTTTACTCTTATATTACTCAATCTTCCCTCTGCCGTAGATAAGAACTTCCTATGGAGAAAAATCCACTGCTCTAGGAGAGAGCCCCAGTAATTTCAGACTAAGACTATGCAGCGTACTGCATGCCATGTAAATGTTGTTTCTGCCTTGCTCAATCCCCATGACCAGAGTTTGTTTGGGATATCTATGCAGAGTCATTTTGCATGAATAAACCATAAAGAAAGGTTTGCTCATGCTGCCAGTAATTTCTGCATTTCAGCATAAGAAATATCTAGTATAATTTCAGCAAAGGCTAAATGGTTCATGGTCAATTAAATTAAATAATCTAGGACTAGAATTCATTGAAAGGGGCAGAGAATAAGACTGGCACAAAGTAAAAAGGTTCTTTAAAAATATAAGACTTTAAAAAGAAGAGTAAAATATCTTCAGGATCCACTCTTCCTTGTTCTACATCAAGAGCCAGTTCTTCCCACTGAGTATAGAAAAGTGGTTTGCTGCCAGAACAATGCTTAATGACCTCAGAGCAAGGGGCTCAGCAAGATGAGAACTAGAACAGTTATTGTATCATAACAAAAGAATTCCTCTCTTCCATCAAGGCAGCCATGTTTCAGAACATGCATTCATGATGAAATATATTTCTAAGTGATAGAAATGTTTTTTGGTATATAACAACCATGCTCATTTAAGGATGAGATGAAGACATTCTGCTTCTAGATTAAGACAATTATTGATACTTTTGAAAAACTATGGTGTGTGTGTGTATATATATATACACACACATGATGTATATACACATATATAATGTGTATATTATTATACATTATGTATGTATGTGTGTATGTATATATGTGTATATGTGCATATATACACATTATTATACATTATGTATGTATATATGTGTATATATATGTGTGTGTATATATATATACATATATATATAGTCTCTTACCTTAAACTGTTTATGAACTTCCAGCATTAGTACAAGAAGCAGGATCCCTTTATCTACACCACATGAAGATAGTAAAATTATAATCCTAATCTTGACAGGAAAAGATTTGTAAGGATTCCAATACCAGCCCTCATCTTGAAATACAATTTTGCAAAATCATTTAAAAGCTCTTAATATTCAGCTCTGCTTAGGTTAATATAAACAATGTAAAGTCTCTATCTTTTTCAAGGCTAAGTAATATTCCATGGTAAACATATACCACAGTTTTTTAATCCTTTCATGGGTTGTTTGGACGTTGGGTTACTTCCACATATGGAGTTAAAGAATGTTCTGCTTAATAAAGTATCACAAGAATGGAAAAGCAAGTATCCAATGTCCTCAATACTAATATGACCTCAGTAGATGATCCCACGTAAGAGAAAAATGCAATTTAATTCAACTGGAGAGGAGGACGAGGAAGGAGGGATAAAGGGGAAGAGATGAGGAATGTTGTATTCTCACTAAACAGGCACAAGGTAAGGCTTTATGCCACACTTCCTGGGTGAAGGGCTCAACTACAAGTTGAACTTTACCTAACAAATGCAAACAATGTAACCTAATTGTTTGTATCCTCATATTAATCTGAAATAAGAAATAAAAAAACTCTCATGTTTAGAAAAAGTTTCCAAAAAAAGAATTGTACAGGATGAATGGAAATACAGACCAATAGAAAAATAATCAAGGCCCATCATCTAGTGTGTCACTCTTATGTTACACAGAGAAAATACTCAGAGAGATGAAATAACTTACCCAAGGTAACACAGCGTAAAAGGATGAGTAGATACATGTAAATATTTCTCTTGAATCACCGCTTGCTTCTCAAGTTTAGATATGCCTAAATTGTAGTTTGAACTGTTACATCTCATGGTAAGTGGATAGAATTATGATACATTTTCCTACTTATTTTATATAATAGGTAATTACTTGCAATAAATAAACCTGAGAATTCTGTGTGATAAGCATAGGGGACGGAATTTATTTTTATTTTATTTTTACTCAATTTGCACCTCCACCAATTAGATGCTGAGATATTGAGGCACAATATGCATACTGCTGCATTTGGTAGCAATTGCTAGCAATTGGTCAATCCTATTCTAATTTTTCTATTTTTCTATTTTTGCTATTAGTTCTCAGTTTGTTTGTGTGTTTGTTTGTTTGTTTTTTTGCACTGGGGGGAGGGCTTGAGCTCTACCCATTAAAAAGTGAGTGGAAATGATGTCCATTACTTATCAAGTCTTGCCCATCAAATCACTTGTCCATGTGACTTTCCTATGATTTTGCCCTTTTTGGTTGCTTTTGTTGTTGGCTTGATGCAAATGAGCACAGCAATCCAAAAGCAACCCACAAAACGAAAAAGGCACTCCTGGAACATCACTTGGGTACAAACCGTTTGCCATAAAGAACACGCATTTTGGACTTTAAGTGAAAAAAAATGGTGCTTATTTGTTTGTTTGTGACAATACGCACTTTGGGGTGTGTTTGTTATTATTGGTAGCTTTACAATAACTAATGTACTACCGAACTGGTGGGAATCACATTTTATTTCCACCCACCTGGCTTTTCAGGAAAAGAGCATTAAATAAAATAAGAGCAAAATAAGTACTGTTTAAATCTTATTGCTACTTTAGAAGAACAAAACAGGTTAAATTTAATGTTCCTACTTGAATGCCTGCTTCCCTGGGTTCGGGGTTGGTATTGCCCTCGTACCCCTCATCCTATAATGGAGAATGACCCCTTAAAATGACAGATGGTCCTGATGGGAATATTATGCTGTGAAATTTGTCAAGCAATGTTCCCCAGGATCAATCAATATCTTCTGTCTTCTGATATATTATTTGTCTTTATTAGATGCTTTTAATATCTTAAACCAAAAGATTTTTTTCTTAATATGAGCATTCCAGTCACAATTTCAATGGTAGTAATATGACAAAAAATGGGAAATGCAGTGTTTTTCAGCAGGAAGCTTGAATGTGAAGGGAGGGTTTGGGCATCGTAAGCCTCTCTCACTGAGTGGGTATAGATACTCGTCCTACATCAAACCAGTGCAATCTGGAGCCCTACAAGTGTGCCTTTCATTTCTCTTTTTCTACTTTTTAAAAGTACCTTCATACTATCTTACTAGTCTGCATCAGTTTTTTGACTTTCTAAATATAGATTACTCTACTATCAATTTAACTATTATATGACTATTTACCTCTAAACCTTTGGCACTCAAAGCTTATCAAGTGATTATTAGATGACATACAATATATTTAATTAAAGGGAATATTTAACAATTGGATGATCAATCTCTTAATAATTAAATAAGGCTCACTGGCTTAGTCTCATACCTGCTAAATTTAGTCATATCTCTAAGCACAGTGTAGAAATTCCGACAAAGGCAGAGAGCAGAGTTGGTAAGCATGTCCCTTCTCTGCCTGGGACAATAATTCTCACAACCTATCTTGATTCTATTCAGTGAACCTCTAAATCAATTAAACACTATCCAAAGTCTGAGCGAGCTAAACATGGTTTCATTTTAGGAGAAAGAACTGTATTCTCTGCATGATTCTCTGTGAAAACTGCACACACATGTTAGTGTTCTTTAAAGAAATCTTTTCTGAATTCATAGATTTTCTTCCATTTCTTTTCTGATGCTTCGATGCTAAAAGCTCACGCTTCTAACAGCTTCATGGATGGGGGGGGATATCTGTATAATAATACTTCTCCACTTTGAATTAATTTTGGCTCAGGGAGTTAAAATAAGAATCCTCACAGATGAGTTTATATATATTTCAGTAATTAAAATGGAATGGAAACTTTTATTCTGATTGAGAAATGCTCTGGACCTATCTAAATGACAGCAAATAAGAACTTGGGAAAACCATAAGGAAACAAGTAAATGATAGTTTTGAGAAAGAATGAAATGCATGTTGGATCTTGGCACTTTTGAGGAGAAGGTAGTAAATCAACTCACCAGCATGAGCACTAAAGAAATAAAAGGTGGGTTAGAAGGTCTTTTCAAAATTCAGATACTCAAGAGTAGTTATGCAATTTCTGAGTTTAAATGCCCCTGCATGATAGTTTATCTGAATCATTAAACTACCACATTCACCAACCAGGAGAAAAAGCTGCCACATAGCAAGCTTAAAACACAATGTGGTCTAAGTATATAGTTATGATTTAATAAAAATAAATAAATAAATAAATAAATAAAAACATGATATGGCCAATGGGTATGTGTAATTTCTTAGTGCTAATATGAGAAGGCATATCGATGTAATTACCTTAGAGCATAATAAACAAACAGAGAGATGGGATTTGACCTGGAGTTTTGTTATCATCGAGGAGAGTTATTATCAAAGATTTCTACCTTACGGTGATTTTGTCACTCAGCATAGATGCTCTGTGAACAAAACAAAAATGACAAAATGAAAGGAATAGAAAGCATGAAAATAAAACAGATAATCTGACTTTGTGAGTCTTGGAGCAACAGAATTCGTGTTGATTCATGTTTCAGAGAGAAAGACGCCATCCCTTTTTCTGGAATAGCATGGTTCTCATATTAGAGTTCTGACCTACACCGTGATGAGTCTTCAGAGCATCCGAGGCAAAACTAGCTGGGAGACCCCCACGTTTCGCTCAATTCGCGAGCTCTTCAGACACGTTCGAGAAGGTTCCTCCAGGCACCTCTGAGAGCAGTTCCGTGCGAGTGCTGAACATCTCTGCAGGCATCCGAGTTACGGTGCTTCTGAGGCTAACGGGGATTCTCCGCGTCTCCCAACAGCAGGTGATTGAGCTCCTGGGAGGTAACAGTCACCATCACAGCCGCCTCCTGAGCACGGAGGAGCCCCGCCTTTCCTGGTGCAGGAGGCTCTTTGTGACTGGAGTTGTCCCCACCCCTTCCTGGTCTCGGAAACTGAAGAAGGAATTCATGGTCAGGAGACTGAGCAGCCCGCAGAGGAAGTTTCCTCTTGGAGAAGCCCCAGGCAGCGGAGGGGTCCCCAGGAGTTGCTGCTGTCTACGAGGGTGATAGGGGTTCTCTGCCTCCTCCTAGAGTCCTCATTGGCTGTGTCATTTTTGTCTTGGGCCTGGATTGGTTCCCTCTCCTCCCAGCCTCAGATTGTTTACCCTGCAACTCCGCCTCCAGCTGCCAGGCCACGAGCACCTGTCACCTCCCGCCTCCTTCCTACACGCAGCTCTGCCACCTCCCAGTTCCCTCCTACAGTAGCTCTGTCACCTCCCCGCTTCCTTCCTACAGTAGTTCCGTCACCTCCCCCTTCCTTCCTACAGTAGCTCTGTCCTCTCCCCGCTTCCTTCCTACAGTAGTTCTGTCACCTCCTGCTTCCTTCCTACAGTAGCTCTGTCACCTCCCGCTTCCTTCCTACAGTAGCTCTGCACCTCCCGCTTCCTTCCTACAGTAGCTCTGTCACCTCCCCCTTCCTTCCTACATGCAGCTCTGTCACCTCCTCCTTCCTTCCTACAGTAGTTCTGTCACCTCCCCCTTCCTTCCTACAGTAGCTCTGTCACCTCCCCTCTTCCTTCCTACAGTAGCTCTGTCACCTCCCGCTTCCTTCCTACAGTAGTTCCGTCACCTCCCACTTCTTTCCTACAGTAGCTCTGTCACCTCCCCGCTTCCTTCCTACAGTAGTTCTGTCACCTCTCGCTTCCTTCCTACAGTAGTTCCGTCACCTCCCCCTTCCTTCCTACAGTAGCTCTGTCACCTCCCGCTTCCTTCCTACAGTAGTTCCGTCACCTCCCCCTTCTTTCCTACAGTAGCTCTGTCCTCTACCTGCTTCCTTCCTACAGTAGTTCTGTCACCTCTCGCTTCCTTCCTACAGTAGTTCCGTCACCTCCCCCTTCCTTCCTACAGTAGCTCTGTCCTCTCCCCGCTTCCTTCCTACATGCAGCTCTGTCACCTCCCCCTTCCTTCCTACAGTAGTTCTGTCACCTCCCCCTTCCTTCCTACAGTAGCTCTGTCACCTCCCCTCTTGCTTCCTACATGCAGCTCTGTCACCTCCCCCTTCCTTCCTACAGTAGCTCTGTCCTCTCCCCGCTTCCTTCCTACAGTAGCTCTGTCACCTCCCCACTTCCTTCCTACATGCAGCTCTGTCACCTCCCCGCTT
>CAUYON010111336.1:0-26257 GCA_963573935.1 Arctocebus calabarensis | reverse complement strand
TACCTATTCTTTTTTTTGAGACAGAGCCTCAAGCTGTCACCCTGGACAGAGTGCAATGGCATCACAGCTCACAGCAACCTCCAATTCCTGGGCTCAAGTGAGTCTCCTGCCTCTGCCTCCCAAGTAGCTGGGACTACAGGCATCAGCCACAACGCCCTGCCATTTTTTGGTTGCAGCCATTATTGTTGTTTGGCAGGCCCAGGCTGGATTTGAACCCGCCAGCTCAGGTGTACATGGCTGGCAACTTAGCCCGTTGAGCCACAGGCGCCTAACCTTCCCCCTCCATTTTTATTTCAAAAAATTTCAAATTTACAGGAAAGTTGAGCAAAAAACAATAGTACCAGCCACACTCATTATCCTTCAGGTTCAATAATTGTTCAACATTTATCTACATCTACTTTATTTCCATCTCTCTTCATGCACCTATAAAAAGAGAAAGATAGAGACACACACAAAACATACATACAGTATATATTTCTTCCTAAACCAATTAAGAGTTAGCTGTAGGTAGGGTGACACTTCACTCTTTAATACTAAGAACATGGACATTCTCCTACATCATCACAAATAATTACTGAACTCAAGATGCTTAGCACCGATGCAGGATTATTATCTAACATCAGCTCATATTCAGATTTTCCCAAAAGTCTCAACAATGTTCTTTAAAGTGTGTTTTTTCCCTTTCTCTCCTACTCTGGTATCCAATTAAGGATGACACCTTGTGCTTAGCTGTTTCTTGGTTGTTTTTTTTTTTTCTTTAGTCTCCTTTCTTTGTCCTTCATGCCATTGATATTTTTGGAGCCCAAGTTCCAGTTATTTTACCAAATGTCCCTTAAGTTGGAACTCTGTGATTCTTCTGAAGAGAACCCTCATTTTTGTCTGGAATGCTATATACTACTCAGTGCTTCCCTGAGGGGCACATGATATCAATTTTTTTGTAAATTAATTTTGATTACTCGGTTAATATCATTCCAGTCAAGCCCACTATTCTAACAGCACATTGTCTCTGTATAATAAGTAATTCACATGAGAGCATGTGAATATCCTGTTTTCTGACAACTTTCCACCCAATGGTGATTTTTGTCTGAATTAATGATTACTATGGTGATTGTGAAATAGTGATTTTCTATTTCTATAATTTCTTCTACATTTATTAGTTGGTATTCTGTTTTTTAAAAAAGCTTTACTGGCTCGGCGCCTGTGGCTCAACCGGCTAAAACGCCAGCCACGTACACCTGAGCTGGTGGGTTCGAATCCGGCCTGGGCCTGCCAAACAACAATTATGGCTGCAACCAAAAAATGGCCAGGCGTTGTGGCGGACGCCTATAGTCCCAGCTACTTGGGAGGCGGAGGCAGGAGACTCGCTTGAGTCCAGGAATTGGAGGTTGCTGTGAGCTGTGATGCCACAGCACTCTATCCAGGGTGACAACTTGAGGCTCTGTCTCAAAGATAAAATAAAATAAAATAAAAATAAATAAAGCTTTACCTCCTCCTAACATTAATTTTTATTTTTTTATAACAATTAGCAATAATAATTCAGGGTATTATAATCCGTTTGTCTTTATTCATTTTGATGTTCATATTGCCTAAAATGTAGCTAAAATACCTTCAGGTTGGCACTCCGGTCCTTTTGAGATAGCCACATCATCCTTTGAAAATGTCCTTACTGCATGGGATGTGTTCTAGACTCATCGTTTTTCTTTTTTTCCTAACCCTAGATTGGCCATATCTCCACAGAGCCCTGATTCCTTTTCATAGACAATGATACTTAGAAACCAAGGTAGAGGTGGAAGGTCTTCTTATTATTGGAAGGACATGCTCCCAGCCTCTATCACTTGATAGGGAATCACATACATGGTACATGCATATACAGACCTGTGTACACACGTATCTATAGCTACTTCTGTATCTATGTGTGTTAAAAACCATGAGTTAATACTGATAGCTCCAATTGCAGTCCAACAATGCAGGATTCATTCTATTTCTCTGTCTTTTCATATTGGCAAACTCAGTTATTCAACAATGAAAAATCATACAGAAGAGAACAAGTATTTTTGCAAACATCATGCTATATCCATTAAATGGAATTTTACTTGGTATTTAGGAATAAATTCCTGTTCAACACACGATGTGGAAATGCGGATAAATTATAAAAACTGATGTTGAACGAAAGAATCATATGTATGTTACTGCATTTTTTGTTTATACCAAGTCCAATAATAAGCAAAACTAATCTATGTTGATAAAAATCAGAAAGTGGGTGCTTCTGGATGGTGTGAGAGTTCTGACCAGAAGGGAGACAAGGCATTTTCTGGCATTATGGGAATATTTTGAGTCTAGACCTTGTTTTCAGTGGTAGTTACACAGGTGGTTTTGTTTGTTTTTTGCGATTGACTCTCACTTTGTGCTCTGGGTAGAGTGTCGTGGTGTCACAGATCACAGCAACCTCAAACTCTTGTGCTCAAGCTATCCCTTGCCTCAGCCTGCCAAGTAGCTGGGACTACAGGTGCCTACTATATTGCTGGGCTAGCTTTTCTATTTTTAGTAGAGATGGGGTCTCTTGCTCAGTCTAGTCTGGAACTCCCAAGCTCAGGTGATGCACTCGCCTCGCTATCTCAGAGTGCTAGGATTATAGGCATGAGCCACCACTCCAGGCTTCCATAGGTAGGTTATTCATCAAATTTCAATGAACTAAATATCTAGAAAGGGGAGGGGCAAGATGGCCTACTGGAGCCAACCTCTGACAGAAGCTCCCATCCAGAGGGAAGGATAATGTACAGAAAGTACCCAATTAAGATGAAGGCTAGGAGCTGAGCTGAGAGAGAAGAGTGATAACTGCAGGTCACCTCTGCTGAGGCAAGCTATGACTCCAAGAAAGCAAACTTCAGGTACAAAATTTATCCCAAAGGAAAAGTGTCCATCCCCTCCCCTAAGAAAGTTGTGGGTTTTTTTTTTCTTTTCTTTTTCTCTTCATTTGCTCCTGTAGGTTATCTACAGGCAAGCGGTGAATTGAGGACCTCTTGTCCACCCCATAGGTGAGACCTGTAGGAAGTGGTGTCTACTTCCCCAGAGGGTCCTTATTGTGACCCTGAGCACTCTCTTGCCAGGCAGAAAAACTGAACTAACATTTTCCCTGCCATTCTGAACTTCTGGTTCACTCTTCCCCCCTTGCCTGATGAACCAAAAGCCTAACCCCTGCAGAGACTGTGGGAGGAGGCTCATGAGCAGCGCAATCCGGCCCTGCCGGACCAAGTGCCCTACCTCGCCCAGACAGAGCCTCAACTACCGCCCTGCTAGAGTCACGTGTCCTGTGCCCTGCCCCACCCCATGCTCTGTCCTAAGGCCCTTCCAAACTGCCCCACATGGCCAGAGTTGTGATCCAAGCACTCTCCTTGCTGAAATAACTGAGCACCAGGCACTGCCAGAACCATGTGCAGTGTCCCCTGCCCTGCTGCTGGATCCATGTGCCCCATGCTCATGAGCTGCTCCTACAGCCAGAACTCCCTGATTGTGGCAGTTGCTGGGAGCTGGGTAGGATCACTTCCCACAAAGAGTTAGCAACAATAGAGTGATCCTGCCAGGGTCTAATATTGGAGAGATACCTCCCCAACTCTGAGGACTGCCAAAGAAAACCAGAACTCGTTCTATAGGGATACTGGTGCTGCAGAGTGGCAGAGGCAAAGGCACAGTGGCTGAGAGACAAAAACATTTACTGACTTGTTACCCTCAGGATTAGACTGAGTCCAAGTGGAACACCCACCAGTGGCTATTGAGTACCCATGGCAGGCAGGTCTCAACTCCTCCAGCTGGCTGGTAGCAGAGGGTAGTGGCCAGGCCATGGAGGCATTTATCTTCCTTTGACTCTGACAGTCACAAAGCCCCGGCACATTTGCCTACTAGAGGGAGCAGCACCTCAGCCCTGTGGGGTCACCAGTGACTGGGCGTGAAAGAGGAGCAAAGTGGAGAAAGAGACACAGCCCCCTGATCCATCTCTGCTACTGGGCAGACCTTTGTAACTCCACAGAGCACCTGAGTGATCCAAATTTCAGCAGCCAAAAGACCTCCGCCATCTAGTTGCTGGAGACCTTTCAAACTCTCCCACTTGAGAGTTCATACTGATTGGGTCAATTGGTTTGGAACTCCTAACCTGGGCCAGTCACCCAAGGACCTTCTCTGGTGGTAACCTGGTTGTGTGGTAATGGGAAGGGTTGACTTTCCACTTCTAGTTATTGTCCATGGGGGGTGGAGTGTCTTAGTTGCTTGTATTTCTCCACAGCTAAAACTTCACCAGAGTTCACTGATCCACCGGGATCGGATAAGAACCAGCTGAATACAAGACAGAGCCACCTAAACCCACCATACCAAGCAGGTTTCCTCAGCCTTAGACTGTAATACTGTACAAATACTTTGCAAAGCTATAGGGGAAAAACCTACAGTCATCAGTCCCAGATCCTTGATGAAGGGCTGGTTAACTACAACTCCAAGGACTCCCAATCCAATTTTGCCTTACTTGCCCATCTAGCCAACAGTGAAAAACAATCATGAGGCAGAATCAGTGGAAAAACTCTGGCAACATGAATAATCAGAGTATATCAACTCCCCCAAGGAACAATATGGCAGACAGCACAAGATCCCATTCATAAACAAATGGCTGAGAAGTCAGAAATTGAGTTCAGAATTTAGATACCAAATAAGATCAAAAGAATGGAGGAAAAGATGGAATTAGAATTTCAAGAAGTAATTCAAAAGATGTATCAAGAATTCCAAGAATTCCAAGACAAAATCATCAAAGATATTGATACATTAGGCAAGAACTTGCAGCCCTCAAAGATCTGAGAAATACAATAGAATCCCTCAGTAACAGAATGGATCAAGCAGAAGAAAGGATCTCTGACATTGAAGACAAAGCTCTTGAACACTCCCAAATGCTCAAAGAGGAAAAAAATTGGAGAACAAAAATGGATCATTCTCTCAGAGAACTCTGGGATAATTCAAAGACATCTAATATTCTCCTTATAGGAATACCTGAAGGTGATGAGATTGCTGTGAAGGATACAGAGGCTTTATTTCATGAAATAATCAGAGAATTTTCCATACATGCCAAGAGATTCTGTAATTCAGAAAGCAGACAGTTTCAGAACACCAGCATAACTCAACCCAAATACAAATTCTCATGGACACATTATAATTAGCTTTGCCAAAGTTAATATGAAGGAGAAAATTCTGAAAGCAGCCAGACGTAAGAAAATCATAACCTACGAGGGGAAGAACATTAGAATGACTGCAGATCTCTCTGCTGATACCTTTCAAGCTAGAATAGGGTGATCATCAACCTTTAATTTCCTTAAACAAAATAACTTTCACCAGGATCCTGTATCTAGTGAAACTGAGTTTCATCTATGATGGAGAAATTAAATAATTTAATGACATGCACATGTTGAAGAAATTTGCCATAACTAAATCAGTTCTCCAGGATATTCTCAGACCTATCCTCCATAATGAAAAGCACAATCCTCCACCACCAAAGTAAACTCACTCAGAAACTTTTGACCAAATTCCAACTTCCACAGTGGTGAGAGGATTAAAAATATCCATTGGACTTTCAAAAAACTCCATACCCAAAAAGCTATCTGGCTTATCAATACTCCTAATTAATGTGAATGGCTTATGTTGCCCACTAAAGAGGCACAGGTTGGCTGACTGGATACAAAAACTCAGGCCCCACATCTGCTGCATTCAAGAATCTCACCTTATTGGGTGATGGGACGGTCATCTATAATCCAGGCAAATGGAAATCAGAAAAAAGCAGGCATTGCAATTTTATTTGCAAATACAATAGGCTTTAAACCAACAAAAGTAAGGAAAGATAAACATGATCACTTCATATTTTTTAAGGGTAACATTCAACTTGATGAGATTTCAATTATCAACATTTATGCTCCCAACCAGAATGCACCTCAATTTATAAGAGAGACTCTAATAGACATGCAATTTCCTCCAGCATCATAATAGTTGGAGATTTTAACACTCCTTTGGCAGTGCTAGATAGATCCTCCAAAAAGAAGCTAAGCAAAGAAATTTTAGATTTAAACTTAACCATTCAACAGTTGGATTTAACTACAGAACATTTCATCCTAACAAAACTGAATATAAATTCTCATCAGCCCATGGATTATCCTCCAAAATTGATCGTATCTTAGGTCACAAGTCTAACCCCAGCAAATTTAAAAGAATAGAAATTATTCCTTATATTTTCTCAGACCATCATGGAATACAAGTTGAACTCAGTAACAGGAATCTGCATATTCCATACATTATATTCTATTTTTCCATACAAAAATATGGAAACTAAATAACCTCATGCTGAATGATAGCTGGGTCATAGATGAGATTAAGAAGGAAATTACCAAATTTTTGGAACAAAATGATAATGAAGACATGAACTCTCAGAACCTCTGGGATACCACAAAGACAGTCCTAAGAGGGAAATTTATAGCATTGCAAGCCTTCCTTAAAAGAATGAAAAGACACTTGTTTGGGGGCAGAGGCAAGATGGCCTACTGAAGCCAACTTTCCACAGAGGCTCCCATCCAGAAGAAGAGTTAAAGGACAGAAGTTTAGTGAGTAAGCTGATGGTTTGGAGCTGAGCCAAGAGAGAAGGTTGAAGAACACACATCAACCCTACTGAGGCAAGCTGTGACCCCAAGGATTCAAACAAAAGGTCCAAAATCCATCGCCAAGTGGACAGGAATCCCCTCCCCCATGAGAATGGCTTGCAGTATACTTTCTACAAATAAGCAAGCAGAGTTCAAGCATTCTCCCATTTTATACCACAAGAGAGACCCTCTGAAAACTGGAGCTCCTTCCCTTACTACAGTGCTATGGCACTCTCATGCTAGGCAATAAACTGTATAAAACTGTGTATATTTTCTACCTGTAATTATGAACTCCCAGCACTCCCCTGTACTTTTACCCTGAGGTCTGGAAGCCTGTCCTCCATGGAGTCCAGATCCTTGGGCATTTTCTCAAGAGATATGGACAAGGCATAGGCTGTTGCAGGTCTGTGCTGATTCTGCAGCACAGGGGTAAGGGGAAAATGGTGGACTGAAGGAACTGTATGGGAAAAGGAGAGGCAGTGACCTTTGGCACAGAGCAGCGGCAGCAGCAGCTGGAACAATAGGGCTCACACCCCTGGGCATATTTTAGAAGAATAGTCCCTGTCTCTCTGGGCAACCAGAGAAAGCTGGGCATTGTCTCTGGTGGAAGACACTGGAGGAATATATCTGGGACAGTATTGCAGACCCGATGAGCAAAGGGTATGCCTGAGGCAGTACCAGCCCAGGCAGAACATGGCAAGATGGGGAATTGAAGACACATGTGCAGAGATGGCATACTCCCTGGGCGGGGCTGAGCCAGAGGACTGCTTTAGTGAGCACACACAGACACAGCATACTCCCAGGTCGGGGCTGAGACAGAGGACTGCTATAGTGAGCCTAAAAAACTCCTGGCCCTCAGGAGATCATAGGTGAGACAAAGGCAGGCAGGTCGAGGGTGAGATCCAACCACACCCACCCAACACACACTGCAGAGGAAACAGAAACACCAGCTCTGGGCAGCGGCACAGACCGGGGCTGAGTTGCAGTTTCTGTGAACTCAAATAGCGCCTGGTCTTCAGGGGAATATAGTCAGGACAGAATCACAAATTCTGTGCAAATATAAGTGTCAGCAAAGTCAGTCAGGGGTGGGGCTGGAACCAAGTGAACCACCCCAGCTTCTATTAACCACTTGAGGTTGACAGGTCTCAGATTCCCTTTCCCAATGGTGGCAGAGTGTGGAGGCCTGGCTGAGGCGACATAAGATCTCTCTTTGATTCAGGCAGGCTCAAAACCCTGGGCATCTGCTCATTGGAGGGAACAGGGTCATAGCCCTGTGGGGTAACTAGTGACTGGGCGTAACAGAGATGCAAGGTGGGGAAGGAGGCATCAAACTTCCCAGGCTAATTCATTTGCTGGGGAGGGGGTTCTTCTGACTCCACAGAGCACCAGAACAAGTCATACTTGAGCTGTCAGCAGACCCCTGCTGTCTACTTGCCAGAGACCTTTTGACCTCCCTCACTTGAGACCAAGTGTTGTCTGGGACAATTGGTTTGGTTCTCTTGGACTGAACCAATCACCCAAGGACTATCCAAAGTGATACCCTGGGTGTGTGGGAAGGTTTGATTTTCCTTTTCCAGTTGCTTGTGGGGGATGGGATGACTTAATTGCTGGTGTTAACCCACTGATGAGACTTCAACCTGGAGTAACTAACTCACTAGGGTAGGACAGAGACCAGCTGAAAACAAGACAGAGCCACTTAGCCCCACCACACCAAGTAAGTCCCCAGTCCTCAGGCCATAGCACTTACAGGTCCTTTGCAAACTCTAGGGGAAAAGGTACAGTCACAGCTCTTGGTTAAAGGGCTGGTTAATCACTACTGTAGGAGCCCCCCAACCCAATTCCACCTTATCTGCTCATCTAGCTAAATGGTATAAAATAATCATGGGGCAGAATAGCGGAAAAACTCTGGTAACATGAATAACCAGAGCAGATCAACTCCCCCAAGGAAGAATATGGCAGACACAACTGAAGATTCCATTCATAGACAAAAGGCTGAGATGTCAGAAATCAAATTCAGAATTTGGATTTCAAATAAGATTAATAGAATGGAGGTAAAGTTGGAGTTAGAAATTCAGGGAGCAATTCAAAAGTTGTCTCATGAATTCAATGAATTCAAAAACAAAATTGCCAAGGATTTTGACACACTGAGACAAGAATTTGCACCCCTCAAACATCTGAGAAATACAGTAGAATCCCTTAGTAACAGAATGGAGCAAGCAGAAGAAAGAATTTCTGACATTGAAGACAAAGCTTTTGAATGCTCTCAAGCACTCAAAGAGGAAGAGAAATGGGGAGCAAAAATGGATCATTCTCTCAGAGAGCTTTGGGATAATTTGACAAAAACTAATATTCACCTTATAGGAATTCCTGAAGGTGATGAAGTTGCTTCACAAAGGACTTTTCATGACATTATGAAAGAGAACTTTTCATGACATAATGAAAGAGAACTTTCCAGACATGCCAAGAGATTCTGAAATTCAGATTGCAGACTGTTTCAGAACCTCAGCACAACTCAATCCAAGTAAGGCAACCCCCAAACACATCATAATGAACTTCACTAAAGTTAATATGCAGGAGAAAATTCTGAAAGCAGCCAGACGTAAGAAAACCATAACCTACAAGGGGAAGAATATTAGAATTACTGCAGATCTCTCTGCTGAAACCTTTCAAGCTAGAAGAGTGTGATCATCGACTTTTAATCTCCTAAAACAAAATAACTTTCAACTCAGGATCCTGTATCCAGTGAAATGGACTTTCATCTATGATGGAGAAATTAAATACTTTAATGATGTTCATATGTTGAAGAAATTTGCCATAACTAAACCAGTTTTTCAGGATAGTCTCAGACCTATCCTCCACAATCCTCCACCACCAAAGTAAATTCACTCAGAAACTTTTGGCCAAATTCCAACTTCCACAGTGGGGAAAGGATTAAAAATGTCCACTGGAAATTCAAAAAACTTAATATCCAAAATTCTACCAGGCTTATCAATATTCTCAATTAATGTGAATGGCTTAAATTGTCTTCTAAAGAGGCACAGATTGGCTAACTGAACACAAAAACTCAGGCCAGATATCTGTTGAATACAAGAATCTTTTCTTACCTTAAAAGATAAATATATACTCAGGGTGAAGGGATGGTCATCTATATTTCAGGCAAATGGAAAGCAGAAAAAAGGTTTTGCAATTTTATTTGCAGATACAATAGGCTTTAAGCCAACAAAAGTAAGGAAAGATAAGGATGGTCACTTCATATTTGTTAAGGGTAATACTCAATATGATGAGATTTCAATTATTAATATTTATGCACCCAACCAGAATGTGCCTCAATTTATAAGAGAGACTCTAACAGACATGAGCAACTTGATTTCCTCCAGCTCCATAATATTCAGAGATTTTAACACTCCTTTGGCAATGTTGGATAGATCCTCCAATAAGAAGCTAAGCAAAGAAATTTTGCATTTAAACTTAACCATTTAACATTTGGATCTAACAGACATCTATAGAACATTTTATCCTAAAAAAACTGAATACACATTCTTCTCATCAGCCCACAGAACATCCTCTAAAATTGATCATATCTTAGGTCACAAGCCTAATCTCAGCAAATTTAAAAGAATAGAAATTATTCCTTGCATCTTCTTGGACCATCATGGAATAAAAGTGGAACTCAGTAACAACAGGAATCTGCATACTCATACAAAAACATGTACGCTAAATAACCTTATGCTATTTAGCTGGGTCATAGATGAGATTAAGAAGGAAATTACCAAATTTTTGGAAGAAAATAACAATGAAGGCACAAATTATCAGATCCTCTGGGATACTGCAAACGCAATCCTAAGATGGAAATTTATAGCACTGAAAGCCTTTCTCAGGAGAACGGAAAGAGAGGAAGTTAACAACTTAATGGGGCATCTCAAGCAACTGGAAAAGGAAGAACATTCCAATCCTAAACCCAGCAGAAGAAAATAAATAACCAAAATTCGAGCAGAATTAAATGAAATTGAAAACAAAAGAATTATACAACAGATCAATAAATCAAAAAGTTGGTTTATTGAAAAGGTCAATAAAATAGATAAACCTTTAGCTAACCTAACCAGGAAAAAAAAAGTAAAATATCTAATTTCATCAATCAGAAATGGTAAGGACAAAATAATAACAGACTCATCAGAAAGTCAAAAAATCCTTAATGAATATTACAAGGAACTTTATTCTCAGAAATATGAAAATCTGAAGGAAATTGACCAATACTTGGAAGCACACCACCTTCCTAGACTTAGCCAGAATGACGTGGAAATGTTGAACAGGCCTATGTCAAGTTCTGAAATATCATCAACTATAGAAAATCCCCATAAAAAGAAAAGTCAGGGACCAGACAGCTTCACATCAGAATTCTACCAAACCTTTAAAGAGGACCTAGTACCTATATTACTTAACCTCTTCAAAAATATAGAAAAGAAGGAATAATACCCAACACATTCTATGAAGCAAACATCACCTTGATCCCCAAACCTGGAAAAAACCCAACAAGAAAAGAAAACTATAGACCAACATCACTAATGAATATTGATGCAAAAATATTTAACAAGATACTAACAAACAGAATCCAACAACACATCAAACAAATTGTACACCATGACCAAGTGGGCTTTATCCCAGGGTCTCAAGGCTGGTTCAATATACGTAAATGTATAAATGTAATCCAGCACATAAACAAATTAAAAAATAAAGACCATATGACTCTCTCAATTGATACAGAAAAAGCTTTTGAAAATATCCTGCATCCTTTCATGATCAGAACACTTAAGAAAATGGGTATAGAAGGGACATTTCTCAAAGTGATAGAGGCCATCTACAGCAAGCCCACAGCCAATATTGTATTGAATGGAGTTAAATTGAAATCATTTCCACTCAGATTAGGAAGCAGGGAAGGTTTCCTATTGTCTGCACTGCATTTTAATATTGTAATGGAATTCTTAGCCATTACAATTAGGGAAGAAAAGGCGATCAAGTGTATCCACATAGGGTCAGAAGAGATCAAACGTTCACTCTTCGCACATGATATGATTATATATCTGGAAAACAGCAGGGATTCTACTACAAAGTTTTTAGAAGTGATCAAGGAACAGAGCAGCATCTCAGGTTACAAAATCAACACTCATAAATCTGTAGCTTATATATATATGAACAATAGTCAAGATGAAAAAATAGTCAATGACTCTATTCTGTTCACAGTAGTGCCAAAGAAGATGAAATATTTGGGAGTTTACCTAATGGAAGAGAGAGATCTCTACAAAGAGAACTATGAAACTCTAAGAGAAGAAATAGATGAAGATGTTAAGAAATGGAAAAACATACCATGTTTCATGGCTGGGAAGAATCAACATTGTTAAAATGTCAATACTTCCCAAAGGAATATACAATTTTAATACAATCCCTATTAAAGCTCCACTTTAAAGTCATACTTTAAAGCTCTCAAAAAAAATAATGCTTTGTTTTATATGGAATCAGAAAAAACCTCAAATAGGCAAGACATTACTCAGAAATAAAAACAAAGCAGGAGGAATCACACTGCCAGACCTCAGACTATAATATAAATCGATAGTGATCAAAACAGCATGGTACTGGCACAAAAACAGAGAGGCAGATGTATGAAACAGAATAGAGAACCAAGAGATTAACCCAGCTACTTACCATTACTTGATCTTTGACAAGCCAATTAAAAACATTCAATGGGGGCAAGATTACCTATTTGACAAATGGTGCTGGGTGAACTGGCTGGTGACCTGTAGAAGACAGAAACTGGACCCTCACCTTCTCACCATTAACTAAGATAGACTGTCTGGATTAAAGATTGAAACTTAAGACACAAAACTATAAAAATACTAGAAGAAAGTGTAGTGAAAACTCTTGAAGAAATTGGCCTGGGCAAATATTTTATGAGGAGAAGCCCCAGGGCAATTGAAGCAACATCCAGATTACATTACTGTGACCTGATCAAACTAAAAAGATTCTGCACAGCCAAGAACACAGTAAGTAAAGCAAGCAGACAGCCCTCAGAATGGGAGAAGATATTTGCAGGTTATGTCTCTAACAAAGGTTTAATAACCAGAATCCACAGAGAACTCAATGGCTCAACAGGCTAAGGTGCCAGCCACGTACACCTGAGCTGGTGGGTTCGAATCCAACCTGGGCCCACCAAACAATGACAGCTGCAACCAAAAAAATGGTGGGCGCTGTGGTGGGCACCTATAGTCCAAGCTACTTGGGAGGCGGAGGCAAAAGACTCGCTTGAGCTCAGGAATTGGAGGTTGCTGTGAGCTGTGATGCCACAGCACTCTATCCAGGGTGACAGCTTGAGAGTCTCTCTCAAAAAAAAAGAAAAATAGGTATAGAAGGAACATTTCTTAAACTGATAGAGGTCATCTGTAGCAAACCCACAGCCAATATCGTATTGAATGGAGTAAAATTGAAATCATTTCCACTCAGATCAGGAACTAGGCAAGAATGCCCACTGTCTTCACTGCTTTTTAACATTATAATGGAAGTCTTAGCTACTGCAATCTGGCAAGAGAAGGCAATCAAGGGGATCCAAGTAGGACCAAACTGTCACTCTTTGCAGATGATATGATTATATATCTGGAAAACCCCAAGGAATCAACTACAAAACTCTTAGAAGTGATCAAGGAATACAGCAATGTCTCAGAATACAAAATTAACACTCACACATCTGTAGCCTTTATATATACCAATAATAGTCAAGGGGACAAAACAACCAAGGACTCTATTCCATTTACAATAGTGCCAAAGAAGATGAAATATCTGGGAGTGTATCTAACTAAGGATGTGGAAGATCTCTATGAAGCTCTGAGAAAAGAAAATATCTGGGAGTGTATCTAACTAAGGATGTGAAAGAGAACTATGAAACTCTGAGAAAAGAAATAGCTGAAGATGTTAACTTGGAAAAATATACCATGCTCATGGCTGGGAAGAATCAACATTGTTAAAATGTCTCTACTACCTAAAGCAATCTACATATTTAATGAGATCCATATTAAAGTACCTCTGTCATACTTTAAAGACCTGGAAAAATTAGTACTTCGTTTTATATGGAAACAGAAAAAACCTCAAATAGCCAAGACATTACTCAGAAATAAAAACAAATTGGGAGGAATCATGCTTCCAGACTTCAGACTATACTATAAATCAATAGCGATCAAAACAGCATGGTACTGGTAGAAAAATAGAGAGGCAGATATATGGAACAGAATTGAAGACCAAGAGGTTAACCCAGATGCTTATCATCATTTGAATTTTGATAAGCCTATCAAAAATATAAATTGCAGGAAAGATTCCCTCTTCAACAAATGGTGCTGGGTGAATTGGCTGGAGACCTGTAGAAGACTGAAACTGGACCCACACCTTTCTCCTCTAACAAAAATTGAGTCTCACTGGTTAAAGGACTTAAACTTAAGACATGCAACTATAAAAATTCTTGGAGAGCGTGCAGGGGAAATGTTTGAAAAAATTGGCCTGGGAGAATACTTTATGAGGAAGACACCCTGGGGCAATTGAAGCAACATCAAAAATACATTACTGGGATCTGATCAAATTAAAAAGCTTCTGCACTGCCAAGAATACACTAAGTAAAGCAAGTAGACAGCCCTCAGAATGGGAGAGGATTTTTGCAATTTATATTTCTGACAAAGGTCTAATAACCAGAATCCACAGATAACTCAAATTTATTACTAAGAAAAAAACAAATGATCCCATTTTATTGTGGGCAAGAGACATGAACAGAAGCTTCTCTGAAAAAGACAGGCACATGGTCTACAGACATATGAAAAAATGCTCATCATCTTTAATCATCAGAGAAATGCAAACCAAAACCACTCTGAGATGCCATCTAAGTCCAGTAAGAGTAGCCCACATCACAAAATCCCAAAACTATAGATGTTGGTGTGGATGTGGAGAAAAGGGAACACTTCTGCACTGCTGGTAGAAATGCAAGCTAATACAGTCCTTTTGGAAGGAAGTTTGGAGAACACTCAGGGATCTAAATGTAGACCTGCCATTTGATCCTGCAATTCCTCTTCTAGGTGTATATCCAAAGGACCAAAAATCATTTGGCAACAAAGATATTTGCACCAGACTGTTCATTGCAGCTCAATTCATAATTGCAAGTCATGGAAGAAGCCCAAGTGCCCATTGACCCATGACTGGATTAATAATTGTGGTATGTGTATACCATGAAATACCATGCAGCATTAAAAAATGGAGACTTTACCTCTTTTATGTTTACATGGATGGAGCTGGAAAATATTCTTAGTAAAGTGTCTCAGGATTGGAAAAAAAAATATGCAATGTACTCAGTACTACTATGAAACCAACTTATAATCACTCACACTTGCATATGAAAAAAATGAAACACAACTATAGCCTAGGATGAAGAAGGAAAGAGGAGGGAGAAGGGAAGGGAGGGAGGTGGGTCAACAGAGGGAGGGTCAGTAGGGGGGCCACACCTCTTGAGCATATTGCAAGTACAAGTTGGATCTATCAGGTGTAAAACACAAATGTCTTAAGACTGTAAGTGGGTAAATGAGTTGACGGCTATGTTGATTAGTAAGATGTAAGCATTCCAATTTGTACGAATAATCAACACGTTGAATCCCATATCATTGAACTTCATGAGTTTTATAGGCATACTATCATTTCATTTGCAAATAAAGATAGTTTTACTTCTGCTTTTTCAATTCTTATGCCTCAAATTATTCCTCCTCTCTAATTGCATTGGTTTATACCTCCAATACTATGTTAAAGAAGTATTAGAAATAGTTCGCATCTTTGCCATATACCTGAGTTTAGTGGGAATGTCTTTATATTTTTTCAATTAAATAAAAAGCTAGTTTTCAGATTTATGTATTTTTATCATGTTAAGGAAATATCTATCTTCCTATTTTATTGAATATTTTTTATTTAGAATGAGTGTTGAATTTATCAAAATCCTTTTCAATATTTATAAAATAATCATATAACTGTTCTTCTTGCATTAATATGGTGAGTCATCTTAATGGAGTTTCTAATTTCAAACCATTCTTGCATTTCTGGCAAAGTTGATCATGATGTATTTTTAGATGAGGTATTGAATTCTGTTTGCTAAAGTTTTATTTGTTTTTTTGCATTAATATTCATAAATGAGACTGATTTATAATTTTTTGTATGTATGCTATATTTATTAGGTTCAAATATAAATGTTAACTTTGTTTTATAAAATATCTAGAAGCTATTTTCTATTTTCTATACTCTGAAATAATTCATGTAGCATTGTTATTATGAATTTTGAAGAATTGTTAGAATTCCCTTGTGAAACCACTTAAGTGGGATAATTTTTTTATAGAGCAGTTCTCTGAAATGCTCTTTCATATTTCTATGGCAATCAGTCTGCGAGGCATTTTCTCCCACTGGGGTCAGTTTTGCAAAATTATATTTTTAGGAGGTTATTCATTTCATCCAAGTTTTCAAATTTATTTATATACAACTGTGTGATATAATCTTTCATGATTTTTTGATGGGATTTTCTCCATCTTAAAAGTTATTTCTTAGCCAAGTGTGGTGGCTCATACCTGCAATCCTAGCACTTTGGGTTGAGGCAGGAGGATCATTTGAGCTGAGGAGTTTGAGTTGCATGAACTATGATGATGCTCTATCTGCACTCTAGCCCAGGCAATGGCTCAAAAATAAAGTTTTTTTTTTCATATATGTATATTTTTTTCTTTGTCTTCTTGGTTAGGTTAGCCAATGTTAGCATCTACCCAAGGAACCACCATTTTTATTTATTTAGTTCTGTTATTTTCCTGGTGTTTGAGCCCATTAATTTCCTGCTTTAGTATTATTACTTCTTTCTTTGTGCTTTCTTTTGATTGACTCGGTGGTTGTTTTTCCAATTTTTTGAGTTGGCATTTAATCCACTTTTGTCTTCTTTTATTGTTATTGATATAAGTGTTTGAGGCTATGAATTTCTCTCTGATCACTGCTCTGATGTAGCCACAAATTATCATATATGTTGTTTTCATCATTATTCATTTTGATAAATTCCACTATTGCAGTCTTTGTTTCCATTTTCACCTAAGTGTTGCTTAATAGTATTTTCATGTTCACCTATAAAGGCCTTTAAAATATTTTGTAGTTTTATTGTATTGTGATAAGAATTTACTTATTTATTTATTTTGAGACAGAGTCTCACTTTGTTGCCTTTGGTAGAGTGCTGTGGCTTCATAGCTCACAGCAACCTCAAACTCTTGGGCTTAAGGGATTCTCTTGCCTAAGTCTCCCAAATAACCGGGAATGCAGACGTCCACCATAATGCTCAGCTATTTTTAGAGATGAGATCTTGCTCTGGCTCGGGGGATGGTCTCCAGCCTGTGAGCTCAGGCAATCCACCCACCTAGGCCTCCAGGAATGCTAGGATTATAAGTATGAGCCACCGGGCCTGCCCCAAAATTATTTTTTTAAGTATTTATCAGTTAAATTTTTTTTTCTCCCAGAATATTTAAGTAAAAGTGACATAGGAAAATGTGCTATATTCTTCTAGTAGCATCTTGTAGTCTCTGGCCTACAACCATATATCCCTGACTGTATGTTCAACATGTTTTTGGTCAGATTTTTTGAAAGGTAAAGTCAATTCTTCTTATAATGTCCCAGTATTATGTGGGGATCCAGCCCCGCATAACCCATGAGCGTCCCCAATGCTCAGCAGTGATGAAGGAATGAAGAAAATAAAGAAAATAGAAATTGAATAGAATTTACAAAGTGGGCCTGGGGTGGGGCGACACCCTTTATGTGAGAGACGGAGATGGCCCTGGACTCCGGATACACTCATTTTTTATTACTTCTCTTGATCAGCAAATGGGTATTTGCAACAGCAACAACAACAACATATGTCATCCTTGTGGTTTCTCATGCCCTAATTCTCCATTACTCTTTAGCTATTTTCGTTAATTTATTTCTTTAAAAGATTTAGCAATCACTAACAGGACTACAGAAAACAAAAGAAAAAGGGAATATGGACTTTGGAGTTAGATGCAACCCAGTTAATCCTCTGTGTTCCCGCGGGTCCAATTAGTCGATGCCCTACTCATATCAGAAGGGCCAGTTAGTCGATGCCCTACTCATATCAGAAGCCAGGGAGAAAAAGTTGAATCCTCTTATCTCAAACCCACAAGAACTAGTGTTTCTTGCTCAATGAGTCAGCTGCACGTGCTCTCCTAGTTAATCTTAAAATGGCTTCCCAGGCCCTTCCAGGCCTTTTTGCTGCGGTCCTTTCTGGCTTCAGCCAGGCCCTTGCAGGCCTGTTTCCTGAAGTCCTTTGATGTTCATGCCAAGCTGTCTCATGAAGCCCCAGTGTGGTATGTTCTTTGTGGGGGCTTATCTCCTCTCCCACTACCTGCTTGATCACAAAACTTTTGATCATTTCATTATATCAGTCTAACTCTATTCCCATAATCCTAACTCCCTAATGTTCACCCATAGTGTTACCTTCATTTAAAAATTTCCATTTATTTTATATGTATAAGTATATATATATATTGTTTTATATGTCTATAATATATCTATATAACTATATGTGTGTGTGTGTGGAGAGAGACAGAGAGAGAGAGAGAGATTCATTTGAAACAGAGTCTCACTCTCTCACTCTGTCACCCTGGCTACAGTGTCATGGCATCATAGCTCACAGCAACCTTAGACTCTTGGGCTTAAGTGATCCCCTTGCCTCAGCCTCCCAAATAGCTGGGATTATAGGTACCTGCCACAATGCCCATCTAGTTTTTCTATTTTTAGTAGAGATGGGGTTCACTCTTGCTCAGGCTAGTCTCAAACTCCTGAACTCAAGCAATCCACCCACCTCTGCCTCCCAGATGTATATATTTTTAAGGATAGAGTCTATGTATGCCCTATGTTGCCAAGGCTGGAGTGTAGTGGCTATACACAGATAGTATCATGGTGTGCTGCAGCCTCAAACTCCTGGGCTCAAGTGAGCCTCCCATCTGAACCATGTGAACAGCTTGGATTATAGGTGCACACCACCATACCTGGATAGTATTACCTTCTTATTAATATAATGATAGTATTTCATTAAAGTTATGTGAATACATCAAACTATATGGCACACTAGAACATCAACTTAAAATACATATGTATATTCAATTTTTTGTGGCACATATTTAATGTAAACTAATTTTTTTTCCAGTTCACTGAAAATAGTTGCTTTCATGCAATCCTTGTTTTACTGCATATTAATGGTCACCTCATAGGTTACAGTCTTATAAGAATAAGAGGATGACTGTATCTACTAAAACCTAGCACAAGTCTTAACAGTTAATAAGTATTCAGTGAATATTTTTTAAATTCATAAGTGAATAAATGAATATTCTGCATATAGATTATAATTTACTTTTACAACATAACAGCACTTAAATAGATCTTTAAGTAGTTAAGTATGATTGCTTTAATCTTACTACTAAAAACACCTTTTCTATCACATTTATAATCTAAGCTTAATGGGTTGTAGTGCCTTTTAGCTTAAGTGCAGTGCATTAAAAAATAGCACTTTCAAGGGTGGGTGTCAGAAGACCTAGAGTTTTCTCCAGCTAATGGGAAGGAACTGTTGCCTTAAAATAATAAATTATTCATTCTTTCAAGTGATATTAAGAAAAGAACTCTTGAAAAGGATCAAAGGATAACTTCACAAGTCACTAACGCTTTCCCTTCCGTGAGGGTGTCCAGACAAAACATGAAATGAAGCGCAGTTTTAATAAGTAAAACTCTTAGAATTGTGTGACAATCTATTACATTTGGTAGCCTCCAGTGAACCATGCCTCCCTGTATTGACAACCTTCATAAACCCTTTTCTTGAATCTGGACTGGCCCAAGAGTTCATTTCAATAGAATATGGTAGAAGTGTTCCTATACAAATTCTAGGACTATTCCTTAAGAAAGCCTGTCAACTTCTGCTTTCATTCTTGGAACCAGACACCAAGCTCTAAGAAGCCTAAGGTATATGAAGAAGCCATGCAGAGTGGTGCCCAGGCACTCCAGCCATCTTGGATTGAACCCTCTCTCTCAGCCAAATCTGACTCACTACCTGATTTTTGTAAATAAAGTGTTATTGGAACAGAACCTTGCCCATTTCTTTATACATTATGTGGACTACTAAAAAAAGTTTTGAGACAAACTGTGCTATAGTCCATTATATCACTTCCCAGAAACACAGTTGACAGCATCCTCGCTGATTCACCCATCCAAGTTTCAACTTGCTCGGCTTATTGATGTTTCTGGGAATGCTTCATTTGTTTCCATTGTGCGAATTTTAAAGTTCCTTCCTTCCTTCCTTCCTTCCTTCCTTCCTTCCTTCCTTCCTTCCTTCCTTCCTTCCTTCCGACACAGTCTCAAGCTGTCACCCTGGTTAAAGTGCTGTGGAGTCACAGCTCACAGCCACCTCCAACTCCTGGGCTTAAGTGATTCTCTTGCCTCAGCCTCCCAAGTAGCTGGGACAACAGGTGCCTGCCACAACACCCAGCCATTTTTGGTTGCAGTTGTCAATGTTGTTTGGCAGGCCCAGGCTGGATTTGAACCCACCAGCTCCGGTGTATGTGGCTGGCATCCTAGCCACTTGAGTCGCAGGCCCTGAGCCAGAATTTTATATTTCTTTATTTTTTTATATCTCAAAACTTTCATGATGACCCTTGCATCTGTGACTGCTTTCTCATAACAATGGTAAAGTTAAATCACTTTGACAGAGACGAAAATATTTACTATTTGGCCCTTTACTGGAAACTTTGCCAACCCCTGCTGTAGATGGCTACTGGAGCAGCTGACATCATGTGACACAGAACTGCCCACCTGATCCTAATCAACCCACAGACTCATGAGCAGTAATAAAATGGGAGCTGTTAGCTCGGCACCTATGGCTCAATGGGCTAAGGCGCCAGCCACGTACACCTGAGCTGGTGGGTTCAAATCCAGCCCGGGCCCGCCAAACAACAATGACGGCAGCAACCAAAAAAAAAAAAAAAAAGGCCGGGCGTTATGGCAGGTGCCTGTACTCCCAGCTACTTGGGAGGCGGAGGCAAGAGACTCGCTTGAGCCCAGGAATTGGAGGTTGCTGTGAGCTGTGATGCCACATAACTCACTCCAGGGTGACAGCTTGAGGCTCTGTCTCAAAAAAAAAAAAAAAAAAAAAAAAGCTGTCTTAAATCATTAAGTTTTCAGATGCTTTGTTATACAGCTGCAGCTAAAACAAATTGTAAAATCTTCTTATCTATATTTTACAAAGCTGGTGATTTCATGGTTTAATTTTTTTTTATTAAATCATAGCTGTGTACATTAATGCAATTATAGGGTACAATGTGCTGGTTTTATATATAATTTGAAATATTTTCATCGAATCAGTTAACATGGCCTTCGTGTCATTTTCTTAGTTATTGTGTTCAGACATTTATATTCTGCATTTAGTAAGTTTCACCTTAGAAGTACCCTTCTAAGATGCACTGTAGGTGTGGTCCCACCAATTACCTTCCCTCCACCCATCCTCTCCCTTGTCCCTTTCCCCATATTCTTGGGCTATAATTGGGTTGTAGCTTTCATGTGAAAGCTATAAATTAGTTTCATAGTAGTGCTGAGTACATTGGATACTTTTTCTTCCATTCTTGAGATACTTTGTTAAGAAGAATATGTTCTAGCTCCATGAATGTAAACATGAAAGAGGTAAAGTCTCCATCTTTCTTTAAGACTGCATAATATTCCATGGTGTACATGTACCACAATTTATTAATCCATTCGTGGGTCGATGGGCACTTGGGCTTCTTCCATGACTTAGCTATTATGAATTGGGCTGCAATAAACATTCTGGTACATATATCTTTGTTATAATGTGATTTTTGGTCTTCTGGATGTATATTAGTAGGGGAATTATAGGATCAAATGGCAGGTCTAGTTTTAGATCTCTAAGTATTCTCCAAACATCTTTCCAAAAGGAATGTATTAGTTTGCATTCCAGCATGGTTTAAATTTTTGCTTTTCTTTTCTCTTAGCTTTTTGTAAGCTTTATTTAAAATTTTCTAACTTGTGTTAGCCATGTGTCCTTGAAGCTTCCTTTGCCAGGCCACTTCCCTCCTTGTTACCATAACTGGTGGAGGTTTTTCAGTCTTGTTCTTATTTGGCTCTTGGGCAGCATTTGACACTGTGGACCCTGCTTGGTTCTTGAAACATAGTTTCTGTTTTATTCAATTAAACCATAATTTGCCAACTTGCTCATGCCTTACCAGAAGGTCCTTATCAATTTCCTTTTGGAAATTCTGCCTAACACTTAATGGTAGAGTTCCTTAGAACTGTACTATACATCTCATTCAATATTCAATTAACATATATTGATCCCACTATATGCCAGGCGTTGTTCTAGGCTACGTGGGATATGTTAGTGAACAAAACAGGCAAACAAAAATCATTCCTTCCCTTGGAAAACATTTTAAAAGTATACCTAATAAAATAAATTATTACAAAAGCTGGAAGTTGATAAGTGCTTTAGAAAAGAAAACCAATGGAGCAGGGAAAGGGTGTTGGGAGTAGCGTGGAGTGGGGAGAGGGCAATTTAAAGTAAAGGTGCTCAGAATAGGCCTTTGTGAGATGGTAACATTTGAGCAAAGCCTTAGAAAAGGTAAAGGAGCTGGAGGGAGCAGAGACCCAAAGGCAAGGAGCTTGTCTGGAAGGCTGGAGAACAAGTAAGATGCCCCCTGTGATAGAGTGGAGTGAACAGTGGGAGGTGAGGTCCGAGAAGTCAGGGCTCCAGGGCTCCCAGGGTCTGGTAAACCACTGCCAGGATTTTGTCTCTTCTGAGTGAGATGAGTGGTTACTGGGGAGTTTTGAGAAGAATCAAATAATTAAAAGGATCAGGCTTGGTGCCAGTAGCTCAGTGGTTAGGGCACCAGCCACATGCACTGGAGCTGATGGGTTCAAACCCAGCCTGGGCCTGTTAAACAACCATGACAACAACACCAAAACAAAAATAGCCAGGCATAGTGGCAGGCACCTGTAGGCCCAGCTACTTGAAAGGCAGAAGCAAGAGAATTGCTTAAGACCAAGAGTTTGAGGTTGCTGTGAGCTGCTATGCTACAGCACTCTACTGAGGGTGACAAAGTGAGACTCTGTCTCAAAAAAAAAAAAAAAAAAGAAAATTAAAAAGAAATAAAAGGATCACTCTGGCTGCTGAGCTGAGAAGGGAATGCAGGTGGCAGAACAGTCATGAGGAGACCAGCTGGGAGCTCGGGGAGTGAGCCAGACAATCCTGGGCACGCATGCCTCCATGGTTTCAGTACCATGGTGTGCTGACACTCTCATGTCGAGTTTTCCCAGCCCATCTCTCTCTCTGAGTGTCACACCCTTGTGCCCACATACCCACTAGCCTTCTCCTTTTTGCGTGTTCCATAGGCACTTACGTTTCTGCTCTTTCTTCTGAAACCTTTTTCTCCTCCCATGTGCCCTCTGTCTCACGACTGAAGCCATGCAAGCCTTTTTATTAAGGCATTATTTTTTAAAGGATACTGTTAGTGTTCTTTATGGTCCTGTGCTGGGCCGTAAACACTTCGGGTTTCATTAACACATCATTATGATTTAGTGTTCCGATTCTCTGCCTGTAATGTGGGCTTGAAGGGTTGGACTTAGGATAGGGAGGTTTTAACTGGGTTTTAGATCACACTTAGAAGACAGTTCAACACAAGGTGTCCATATCGGTAAGGCAGTAAATACCATGGGGATGGGGCATGGGAATTACAGAGTAAAGTTCTTTCATTTTAGTTTTTCCCAACAGAGGCACTGCCACTGGGACACATAACTCTGAAATTGTCACTTTTGTTACAAATAGTAAATTTATCATGTAACACCTATGCAAAAACTACGGATTCATATAGCTTGCAATTTTTTTTTTTTTTTTTTGAGACAGAGTCTTACTATGTCACCCTCGGTAGAGTGCTGTAGTATCAGAGCTCACAGCAACCTCCAACTATTAGGTTTAAGCGATTTTCTTGCCTCAGCATCCCGAGTAGCTGGGACTACAGGAGCCTGCCACAATGCCTGGCTATTTTTTGTTGCAGTTGCCACTGCTGTTTTAGCCATTCTCGGTATATGGGGCTAGAGCCCTACCCAGTGAACCACAGGTGCCTCCCAAGTTGCAAAATTTTAATATGTGAATCCAATTTTCTTCATTTTCTCAGGAATTTTTTTTTTTTGGTCCCCTTCCCATTAAATTTTAGAATTTAGCATTCATTCTATCAACTTATAGCAAAGGAACTAATTTTGCTCTGGAAAATATTTAGTCTAAAGGGTTTGTAATCACAAACCTTTTTCTGTGACCTTCGTTTTTTCATAATTTGTGTGTAAAGGATTTTAAGAAATATCTTAATATTTTGTATCTAAAAGTGTTTTTGTAAATAACAGAATAACTTTTCCTAGATTATATTTTTACCACATCATGCTTGTATGTGGGAATGAGTCTTGTAAAAATCACTAATGTGAAACCAACTAGGTCAATGAGAGCTATTATTTTTTATTAGAAAATTAACTTCAAAATGAATGTTTAAATGCAAGCTTCACGTAGTTAAAAATGCAATTAAGTCTGATTCCCTGACACTTGAAAGCTCTTTTTATATATATATCACTTCTTCAACAAATATTTATCAAAGGCTTGCTCTGGGCCAAGCAATATGCTTGTGCTGGGGATGGAGACAAGCACCTTAACACAGTACTTAATTCTAATGGAGAAGGCAGACAATAAATAAGTAAGGATTAAATACAGCTCGTAATAAAGTCTAGGAAGGAAATAGCAATAAATTGAATGGAGATGGAGAGAGAGAAACTGATTGGGAGAGGCCACTTAAAGGAGGTCCTGGCAAAGAATTTAGATTTTATTCTGCGTATGATCGGAGATACTGTTTCCCTGTTTTGTTTTGTTTTTAGTTGTGGAAAAATAGATATAATATAAAATTTATGATCTTAACCACTTTAAATGTACACATCTGCATTTAATACATTGTTGCATGATACCTCTATCCAGCTCTGGAGCTTTTACCATCTTCCCCAATTGAAACTCCATCCCCCTGAAACACTAACTGCCCATTCCCTCTTTCCCTAACCCCGTGTAATCACTCTTCTACTTTCTGTCCCCATGAATTTTCATATTTTAGGTAGCTTGTAGAAATACTTGTCATTTTGTCTGGCTTATTTCACTTGGCATCATGTTTTTAAGGTTTAACCATGTTGTAGTATGATTTATTCCTATTTATCTATTTATTGAGACAGAGTCTCAGGCTGTCACCCTGGGTAGACAGCTGTGGCATCACAGCTCACAGCAACCTCCAACCCCTGGGCTCAAGTGATTCTCCTGCCTCTGCCTCCCAAGTAGCTGGGACTACAGGCGCCCTCCACAACACCCGGCTATTTGTTGTTGCAGCCATCATTGTTGTTTGGGGGGCCTGGGCTGGATTTGAACCTGCCAGCTCAGGTGTATGTGGCTGGCACCTTAGCCACTTGAGTCACAGGTGCTAATCCTGATTTATTCCTTTTTAAGGCTAAATATTTATTTCATTGTGTGTGTGTGTGTACTACATTTTGTTTACTTGTCTACTGATGGACACTATCCTTTCCTTTCTTATGAAGGATTAATTGTCTACATACTTTTTGCAGGAAGATACAACAATGTGAGTAACAGTTGTTGAACAGGGATGTGTCTGAAAGGTTTTATACCCCAAATAACAATTGTATACATAAGACCCCAGTTTGTTTTACAAATAGAAGTAAATAGTCCAGGACTAGTTTGATGGCTCCACAGTGATCAGGGGCCCAAAGTCCCTCTGGCTTTCTCTTCCATCTTTAGCACAAGGTATTCACACTCGAGGGCATCTCATGGTGACATTACAGCTACAACAGCCCTCACAACTATCTGTGTGATCCAGGATGCAGGAAGAAGAAAGGGGGTAAAATAATATGGTGCCCCTACCAACAGAGTGGGATTCTTTCATTTTATTTATTTATTTTTTCCAGTGGTAAGACAGAATTTACTTACAGAAAAGAATACAGAAAACACTAAAGCTCCTGGTAGAGAGAGAGAACTCAAGTGGGGAGAGAAAAGCTCTCTCCGTTTCTCTCTTGGTCTTTCCCCGTCTCTCCCTTTAGGCTTTTAGTCTCGGGGTATATATAGGTGTATGGGTTCCTTGACCAGGAAACGAATGAGCACAGTCCCTTCCGCAGGGGGCAAGGTGAATGAATATATCAATGAATGAACACAGTCCCTTCCGCGGGCAAAGTGAAGGAATGTATCAATGAATGAACACAGTCCTTTCATGGAATTGAGGCCTAGGAAATTCACATGAAATTGACCTAGGCATAGGAAATGGGGGTTCCACATTTAGTCCTGAGTGTAAAGTGAAGGCACAGGTGTCTCCTTGGCACTTGTCCAGCCTGTTTGGCTATTGGAGCCTCTGGTGGGGGTTGGAGGTCCCCCTCCTTGCCTGTCATCCAGCCCGCTGGTTCTTCAGCTGGCTGCCGCAGCA
>CAUYON010111330.1:0-13177 GCA_963573935.1 Arctocebus calabarensis | reverse complement strand
AAAATAGTGACTAACTTTCATATAAATTGGATTCAATTTTGACCAAAGTACATTACTTAAATATTAATTTTTTAATTCAACTTGTCAATATGTTGTTTAGGATACTGCATCCTCATCTATAAGTGAAACATGTTCGTAATTTCCCTTTATAACAATATATTTTCTCCACTTTCAATATCAGGTGTATCCAGATCAAGTAGAATGATACTGAAATATTTCTTCTTTTTTTGTTTATTAGGTTTCTGGAATTGCTTGTTTTGCAAAATCATTGTGGTCTATGAGTTTATGATAGTTTGAATTTTGTTATTTAGTTTAATTTAATTCATTGCTTAATTACTATTTTTCTATGAATGATTATACTGTGGTTAATATGTTAGCATAGCAGTATTCCCAGATAGTTTTTTGTTTGTTGGGAGATTGGGCTTTGGGGGGTGGCAGAGTTAATACTTTGCATGGAATATCTTATTTTATAACAGTGAAATTGCTTTCTCTTTTGTCTTGTGATTTTTTTTTTTTTTTTGAGGTGAAGTTTAAGTTTTTGTGTGAGTAATACTATTATACCTATCTTGAGTGTCTGGCTTGTATTGTATCACATCATACCTTTGTTTAATTCTTAATAAACTGTTCACTTGTTAAAAAAAGCATATATAATTATTCAGTAGTAGCATTCAGTTGGGGGTGTACTGAATAGAAGATGGCAATAAAAAAAGAGGCTGGAGACAGATTATGAGAAATTTTTAGACAACGGTGAACCGTCAGATTTCTGATCAAGGGAAGATAAACCCAAGCTTTTGGAGTGGAAAGGAAAAGGAGAAAGAACAAGTTGGGGTTAAGGCTGAAATGGAGAACGTTTTTAACATTATCAAATCCCATAATTATGGCAGGAAAGAGATAATAAATGTGTGAATATATTTGCAACTCTTGCTTTAAAAAAGCAAAAATGTGGCATTGTGATTAGTGAGGCAATGTTCAACAATCGAAATCCACTGAAGTTAATGTCAAGAAAGTTCATGCATCTCCTAGAATCATACCTCTCAAACATAAATCACCTGGGCTTCTGGTTAAAATATAAATTGTTTCAGCAAGTTTAGGGTGGTACTCAGTATTTTAAAAATTTTAACAAGCTCCTGGGTGATGCCAATACTGCTGTTCTTCAGACTGTATTTTGAATAGGAAGATGTGAAAACATATCTTTCAGTTTCCACTTTCTAAAAGGCAATACTATATAGCTGATGTATCACGTCTAATCCATGGTATATCTAATGCTATAATGCCTAAGAAATGGTTTTTAAAGGTATTATAACTTGCATCACTGTTGGATAGGTTTCAGAGTTACTATTTTAAAAGTCCAAGATGATTCAACATTCAGGGTATTCAACATACTTAGAAATACTTCTACTTTATAAAGTCAACTTTATAATGTTTGTTATTCTTTTTTTGTTTGTTTGGGGTTTTTTTGCAGTTTTTGGCCAGGGCCGGGCTTGAACCTGCCACCTCCAGTATACAGGGCTGGCGCTCTACTCCTTTGAGCACTGCCTTATTTTTTTTAAAGACAGAGCCTCAAGCCGTCGCCCTGGGTAGAGAACCGTGCCATGCGCATAGCAACCTCCAACTCCTGGGCTCAAGCGATTCTCCTTTTTCCGCCTCCCAAGTAGCTGGGACTACAGGTGCCCGCCACAATGCCCGGCTATTTTTTGGTTGCAGCCATCATTGCTGTTAGGTGGCCAGGGCTGGATTCGAACCCACCAGCTCAGGTGTATGTGGCTGGCGCCTTAGCTGCTTGATTCTTTAACACTACAATTTTATTTTTGTTTTTTAGGCATTAAACTAGAAGATACTATTACTTCTAGTCAAGAAGCTGAAGGACAAGCACTAAAAAGACAACACTCCATCTTTTCATAGTCCGTATCAGTGAGCTTCAGTAAAACCCGCTTAACTTGGCCCCTAACATTGCCTTAAGCACCATCACTTATTCCTAAGATAAAGGACAACAATGTTTTTTTTTTTTGATACAGAGTCTTATTCTGTCATGGCATCAGCGTAGTTCACAGCAACCTCAAAATCCTGGGCTCAAGCAATCCTCTGCTTAGCTTTCCAAGTAGCTGGAACTACAGGCATCTACCACAATGCCCAGTTAATTTTTCTATTTTTAGTAGAGATAGGGTCATGCTCTTGATTAGGTTAATCTTCAACTCCTGAGCTCAACGGATCCATCTGCCTCAGCTTTGTAGAGTGCTAGGATTACAGGTGTCAGCTACTATGCCTGGATGACAATTTATTTTAGATATCCTATCGAAAAATACCTTAAGACTACAACAGTTAAATCCACATACTATCCTTCGGTATAAGACTTACATACAGAAGGACACATCTTTAAATGTTACCATGAACAGAAGTGTCATTTATAAAAATATATTACTAGTGTAATATATCTCACATATATTATAAAACATCGGCTGACCTCAGGTATTTGGGATGAAATTTAAGACTTATAAAATCTGAAGTTTCATTTTTAACCAAATTAATTAAGTAACAGCCTTTCAGGTATTAGCTTCAATATATATTTCTGTCGAGACAACAGAAATAATTTAAAATTGAAAGGTACTCTTGAAGATTAGATCCAAGTATTTCATTGTATAAGTAAGAAAATCGAGGCACAGAGGCTGAAGAGCCCAAAGTCATACAGTTTGAAAATAGCATGTTAATAAAAGGAGGGGTAAATTAATTTTTATGTCCATCAATGTACAAAGTATAACAATGTAAAACTATAAAATGTAGGTGAAAGAGGTTCTGGTTCCTCTAATGCAGTGATTTTCATCCAGTATGCTGTAGCACATTTCATCCAGGTGCTGTAAGAGAATCTTAGGTGTGCTACGAAAATTTTTAAAGATCATTAAATAATTTTTGAAATAAATTCAAAGCACAGTTAAGTATATGCCTTTTTTACTCCATTTTTTTTGATCAACACAATTTAAGTGTGCTATGCCTTCATGAGATAAAAGAAGTTTGAAAAACACTGCTCTAATCAGTAAGGCACAGTTATTTTTTTAAGGGTTTTATAAATTATTGAGATCTACATACTAACAAAGAAAAGACATGCCACTCCCAAATTTAAGAACTTCATAAAAAATGCAATCTGAACAGAGATGACACATATACACCAGATACTGGGGGTGGGGGGTGGGGGGCGGACGTGGGTGGAGAATGGAATGGTATATAAAGAACAAAGAGAAGACAATGGTACCTCTTATCTTCTCAGGAATGTTTTGAGGAAAGCTCTTACATACAGAAAAATGGTTAAAAAGCAAAACTTTCTTTTCCCTCATGACTCATTTTTTAATTGGTGAAATAGGGGATTATATTTGGAGGACTGCAAAGCTTTTAAAAACACGAAATGCAGATAGCTGTTGGATGTGCCTATGTCATAAGCTCTGTTAACAATTAAAACTAGAGAAACTCTATTTTAGCCATAAAATAGGGAATTATGTGCTTATTACAAATGCTATAAAATTTACTAGCGCAAGTAAAAAAGAAAAAAATCACTGGAGAAGTTCCGTGATACTGGAGACAATGGGTTTTAAATCACAGGCATACGTTATTACGCCTCAGTTGTCAGATCTGCACTGCAATGCAGAAAGGCAAGCAATATTCCAACATCTGCACCAGAGGCAAAGACCAGACACGATTCCAGAATAAAGGGCTCTTTAGCTCTTACCTGTTACCTGTGCAACAACTGCTTGGGAAATCCTCCGATTGGCAAGAAAGGCTTTGATTTCCTCTTTTATCACACTGCTGTCCCTCCTAACAAAAACAGAAGACAAGACCAACAATGTATGTTGAAGGTAGAAATCCTCATCTTTGCTAAAAGAAAGGTGAAGCAGAGAGGTGGGGAGAACACAGAAAGAAAGAACACAAAAATAAAAGGTAAACAGACCAAACTTGTGTGAAAATATGAAACCACAACAAGCCAGAAACACCAAGTATTCAGGTCCTGCACATCACACTGTCAGACAGACGGATTAGTGACAACCACAGCAGTTAAGTCTCGTACCAGAGGGTGGTTAATCGCATGCTCTGTATAATTCACACTAGGAATAAGGCTGTCATATGGTATCTACAAAGTCTCATTACTGAGGAATGAATGTATCTTACAAAGACAGAAATTCTAGAAAAATAAAAAGCAACAACGAAAATCAGTTGTGAGCTGTGGGTCTGCATGTTAACTAGGCAATTACATAACTAGTGTTCATTAAGAAAACCTCGAAAATAGTTAAGGGAATAGAAATTGTCATTTTCACAACTGTAAAATATTAGTCATTTTTTTTGAGTGGGTTTTTTTTTTTTTTTTTAAGACAGAGTCTCACTTTGTCGCCCTTGGAAGAGTGCCATGGCTTCACAGCTCACAGAAACCTCCAGCTCCTGGGCTTAGGTGATTCTCTTGTCTTAGCCTCCCGAGTAACTGGGACTTTAGGGGCCTGCCACAATGCCTGGCTATTTTTTTGTTGCACTTAAGCCGGGACTGGGTTTGAACCTGCCCAAGACAGACTTTGCCCTTTAACTTGCCTTATTTTTCCAGTATAAACAATAAATTGAGATGTGTCAAATGTAAAATTTTAATATTAAAAAAGGGATTTATTGGGCCAGGCACAGCAGCTCACACCTATAATCCTAGCACTCTGGAAGGTCAAGGTAAGTGGACTGCCCGAGCTCAAGAGTCCAAAACCAGCCTCAGCAAGAGCAAGACTTTGTTCTCTACTAGAAGTAGAAAAACTAGCCAGTTGTGGCAGATGCCTATAGTTCCAGCCACTTGGGAGGCTGAGGCAAGAGGATCATTTGAGCTCAAGAGTTTGAGGTTGCTGTGAGCTAAGACACCACAGCACTCTAACAAGTGTGACAAAGTGAGACTCTGTCTCAAAAAAAGAAAAGCATTTATTGTTTTCCTATTACATATAAGAATACTTAATACTAAGTACTACACTATATTCTGTGTCTTTGGAATTCTAATATAGCCCTCATCTTTCTTCCACTAAAACACCTATTTTACTTATTTAAAAGTTCAACAAATTCTCAAAAGACCAGACATTCGGGAGAATGACAATGAGTGGCAAGACTGGTTTCTTCACAAGAACAAGAAGACTATTTAAACAAATACCTTAAACCCTTAAAACTGACCGATTCTCTTTGAATGCTTTATCTTCAAATGGATTATACACAATAAAGCACTGATTTTTGTTTAAGCTCAAAAGTAACACAGAACAGTGGCAACTTATTATCTATAACACAGGGGTTGGCAAATTATAGCTAATGGGCTAACTCTGGACTAGATTTTATACAACCTATGTGCTAAGAATTGTTTTCACAGGTGGGCATGTGCAATAAATTTGATAAGAGGGAAGGCTAATATTGAACATGAATTAAGCAAAATACTCTCCCTTTCCCATCCCTGCCAAATTTCATTCATTAGTAAGCTACATTTAAAATACCATACTCTATTATTTTTCTATATTCAATTTTATAAATAAAAATTTATGACTTGTTTTTTCCTTTATTTGTTAAGTATCTACATTACATCCTCGTTTTGCCTCTTGGGCACAAAGTCTAAAATCTTTGCTATCTAGCCCTTTGCAAAAAAAGTTTGCTAACCCCTGGTCTGAGACAAAGGGATCACAAAATCTTTACAAATAGTTTTGTGAAAGAACCACATACTCTTCATAAGGGCTCACATCTCTGTGTACATTATTTGGAGAAACTAAGGTATCCTATTCAAAAAGAATCAGTTGTGGTTTAAATTAGGTATTTTAGCCCCTTAACGATGAGGGGATAACTCTGTTGGCGGATTTCATGCTCTCTTTGGGGAATTCTGGAAAAGAATAGAGAGGTTACAGCACTGATTGCTTCCAACTTGCAACTCTAAAAATATATTCTTAATCTATCAGTTGGAAATTCTCATCAAAAAAAGATTCCTAAAGAAAGAAAATAAAAATCAGTTGCCTACTGTAATATTTAAAATTGCTCTGGAATTGATCTGGATTTTGAGGTAGCTACTGGCTAGATTCCTCCTGAAATGCTTATCTATGTTTGAAATATTTCTTTGAAAAATATGCATTCTTATTTATTTTAAAATTGTGTATATGAAAGAAAAAAGCATACTAAATACATTTTGAAATCAAGCAAAATAATTGCTGATTAAAATATGGGTCATGTAGAGCAGCTCTCAAACTTGTATTAACTTTCATAACTGGTTAGGAAGAGATAACCTGAGCAGTTTTTTTTTCTGAGACAAAGTCTCACCATCAGCCTGAGCTAGCACCCAGTGGTGACATCCTATTCCTTGCAACTCCAAACTCCGGGGCTCAAGTGATCCTGCCTCAACTGCCCCATGTAGTTGGGACTATAGGTGCACACCACCGTGCCTGGGTACTTTAAAAATTTTTTTTGTAGACAGGGGTCTGTGTTGCTCAGCTTAGTTTCAGGACTCCTGGTCTAAAGCAATCCTCCTACCTCAGCCTCCCAAAGTGCTAGAATTACAGGCATAAGCCAGTGTGCCCAGCCAGCAGTATCTATTTCACTTAGCTTACGTAAACAAAACAACCAATCATGTACTGTAATTAATCTGAACATTTTTAAAGGATTACATTTCAATGTATAGAATGATCTTCTAGGAAAATGAAACTGAATTTAAGAGAATATTTATTCAAGTTAATTAAAAAATGAACTTTTGAGAGGAAAAATGATTAAGTGATATTTTCTTAACTACTTATTGAAATTTAAATCATTTTTAAATCAAATTCATCTAGAGTAGACACTAAATCATATATAGGAGGTAACACTCAATTATTCCTATATCCAGTCTGTAAATTATTCACAGCCTGATACCATCAAGTACTACACCAAATAGAAGGAACCCCCAAAGTCTGCAAAACCACAGCAATTCACTCACCCTCTCAGACTACATTTTTAGATATCTGACAAGTCTCTAAGTACCCATAACAACTTTAAATTTAAAACCCCGAAATAGCAAAAACTCTTAACTGCTTTATGAGAAAGATTTTTTTCAAAATAAAAAGCTTACAACTTAAAAGATAAAGGTGTCTGTGGGAGCATCATTTAATAAAGCTGGATCCTGGTTTTTATCACCTGGTAAAATAAGCACATTAACAATCCCTTCACATGGCTTTTGAAAATTTTCTCCAATGAAATTCACTATTTAAGATATATATGTATGTATATGTATATGTATATATATGTAATAAGTGTATATATTCACTATTACGTATGTGTGTAATATGTAAAAATCAAACGTTATTAAATGCAAAAGTTTTCTGGAATTATGACAGTACTACATAAATACTGAGCATTATTTTATAAACTCCTAGAAATGATCCCCAGAAAAGATGGAGCAAATGATTTGCTTTAACCAAATAAGACTAAAGTAAACATCTGTATGTACCAGCTACTTTAAAATACCATGAAAGAGTTCTACAAAGTCAATTTAGACATGAGCAGTGACATATTATTTGGTTTGTTTTACTAAGTATTTTCAAAATAGGAATAGCATTCAACTTTCACTGTGTCCAATTCGCTTACATATTTCAACAAGTTCCATTCTACCAGGTTAGCTTCGGTGTTAATTAAGCTTTCACATATCCCCTCTTTCTCTCCTCATTCGGCCTTCTTTAATGACTTGTCTCTCCTAATGCTTTTGTTGTACCCTGTTAAATTACCAGTTTGTTAGTGTGGAAAGTTCATTTACTCTAAATCTAACCATTTCATCTTCTCCTACTCCTTATTTCCTCTTTTCTTCTGCAACTTGACATCCTCCTTAAAATAATGCATCCATTCTCCCTCCCTTCTCTTATAACATCTCATACTCTTCAAACTTTCTCAAGTCTTATGGAATTTTTTTTTTGAGACAGAATCTCACTATGTCACCCTTGGTAGAGTGGTGTGGCATCACAGCTTACAGCAACCTTAAACTCTTGTCCTCAAGTGATTCTCTTGCCTCAGCCTCCACGTAGCTGAGACTATAGGTACTCGCCACAACACCCAGCTATTTTTTGTTGCAGTTGTCATTGCTGGTTAGCTGGCCCCAGCCAGGTTTGAATCCGCCAACTTAGGTGTATGAGGCTGGCGCCATAACCACTGTGCTACAGGTGCTGAGCCAGGAGGCTGGTCTTTTCTCTGATGCCACAGCTTCCAAGTTAAGCTACTGATCTCATTTGCATCTAATAACTGAAGTTCATTTCATCTCTTACCTTTTTCAAATTGTGGCCATGCTAGATTTATCTGGGCCATTTCTTCCTTTCTACCCTCCAGTGCCATTATTTTTATAACTTGCTAAACTTTTCACTATTAGCTATAGATTCTTCTTACTAACTGAATGAATTAATCACTAATGTCTCTTTGTAGAATCACCTTTTATTAAGACACATTTTTTTTTTTTTTTTTTGCAGTTTTGGCCGGGGCTGGGCTTAAACCCGCTACCCCCAGGTTCTGCTCCCCCCGCCCCCCGTGCCCTACTCCTTGAGGCACAGTGACCACCCTTAAGATACAATTTAACTGTCATCTATTCAGAATTCTCCCCTGATCTTTGCAGCTAAAACAGATCTCTTCTTCCAATGACTAACTTTAACATTTCAATTATATTACTCACATGCTAATATATTGCATGCTTTTCTATACTACAGTTATTCCTAATCTTATTTCTCTTACTACCCTGTGAAGTCTTTTAGCAGAAAGACTGTACTTTATTCATTATGGGGTTTGTAAGTAATAGAGCTCAATTTGTTTAAAGAAAGAACAAATCTGTAGTTGGAGATAAAACGGAAAACTTGATCTAGATGCTTTATAAAACAATTTTTAATTTTTTTTTTTTTTTTTTTTGAGACAGAGCCTTGAGTAGAGCTGTGATGTCACAGCTCACAGCAACCTCAAAGTCTTGGGCTCAAGCAATTCTCTTGCCTCAGCCTCCCAAGTAGCTGGGACAATGCGTGCCCACCACAACACCCACTATTTTTGTTGTTGTTGTTGTTGTAGTTGTCATTGTTGTTTGGCAGGCCTGGGCAAGGTTCAAACCCGCCAGCCCCAGTGTATGTGGCCGATGCCAGTTTTAAATTCTTATCCTCAGATATGTTTAGGCTTCCCAAGTCAGAATAGAAAACAGTTATTTATGGTAGTTCAAAATTATATTACTTCCTTTTTGGGAACAAAAAATATTAAAGCTAGTATGTTTAAAAATGATATGCTTTAAGATCTTCCATATTTATTTTCTTAGTTAAATGTATACTGCACATTCTTTAGGATCTCTTAAAGATAGTCGTCTATCTCAAAAGGCTTCCAGAGATGAAACGATACTTACCATGACAGACTATTTCACACTTGAAAAAACACAATTACACTTACATTTCCTTTACTTCTTAAAAACCTACCACTATAAATTTCCACCCCTGGAGATAAACAAAGAATAACTTTAAATTTTAAAAAGTAAAACTTAAAAAAAAACTACTCTGTATGTATCAATGGTAACTGGTTATCATGACCATTTCATCTTATTACCTATAAAACATAAATAACTTATCGACAAAGTAAATATTGTTAGGTCTACGGATAACCAACTTGGAAGGACGTCTCGGAATTTTGTACAAAATACTGACATATTCATATAGACAAATATTTTAAATTGCACATGAACTTTATGGACACCCCATATATATAATTGATATTATATAAATACATTATATTGATATATTGATAGATGCATTTCTAAAAGATATTAAAATGTTAAGTGGCATTCATTCTTGACTTCAAAGTCCTGCCTAAAATGTTATATTTAACAATTTGTTGAGAATTCACATATCAGGTTGCTTTTCAGTTTTTTCTACCCTAGCACAAAAATAGAAAAGTAGCGGTTTTTTCTCACTCTTTCTTAATAAGTTGACCAGGTATACAGTTATAACTTGATCAAGGTCTACAAAAAAATCCTCTATATGTACCCTGAAATTATTAGAAGTTAAGTTTGTACACTCAATGAATCATGAAATTTTAAAAAAGTATCTTATGGTTGAGTGCCTGGAGGTTGGGGAATGTGAGTAAGCAAGAGTTGAATCACACATGTAGAAATGGAGGCAGAAAGGCACTGGAGCACTCACGTTCTCCCCCAAAGACCACTAGTTTCAATCCACTACATCACCATAGAGCTGAGTGATCAGCAAGGACAGTATGTCCCTAAGAGGGTGCAGCATACTCGGAAAGAGCCACTGCACAAAAAATTTCTCTAACATTCCTCCACATAAAAATCCATTAGGTTAGTAAGTGATCCAGTTGAAGCAACAAATAACTTGGGAGGAGAAGGGGAACGGCAAGCCCATTAATGCCATTCATACTTTGTCTTGAGTTATACTAACCACCTTTCCTAGAGTCTTATTAAAGTCTACAGATATCAAAAATTTATTTAACAAAGGCAACACATACCAGCAACATATTGAGAATAGAGATGTGGGTTCCAATTTAGTCTCTGCCACCTAACATACATTTTCTTGGGCAAATTATTTAATTTTGTGAATTCTGGTTTCTCTGATCAATCTCACAGCATGAGTATAACAATTACAAGTGAGAAAGTCATTCAATAAACTCTTGCCTCTGGCCTAAGGAGGACAATTGTCCTCTGCAAACTTGAGAGAAATGAGTGAGGCACACTGGGTGAAAGGAGAAAGGGGAGAAGGTGCAATGGCAGAGGACCAGTGAGAGCCAGAAAAAACACAGAGATCCCGAGATTATCAGAGGACACACAAGGAGCAGTTTAAGGAAGAAGCAGAGGAACGGAAGAGGATAAAAGTGTTCTAATTATATGACAAGTGGCAGTATATAAATTAAATAATGATAACAACATGTAAGCCTGCACGTATTTCATAGCAAAACTCCAATGTATGTAATTATGGGATTTACCTATAAATCCTGCCTATTGCCAAATAGGTTTTCTTTTTTATTATGAGGATATAGTTTAATTAAAACATTATGCCAACCTTTGAGCGAAAAGCCACGTTTTTAGGTGTTTATTAGTCTGGTTAATCTTATAGAGACTTTTATATTAAAAAGAAAGTTTTCACGTATTGCTTATTAACGTTATGCACATTTGAAAATCAACTGTTATGTTAAATATTTAATAAAATTTATTAACAGCAATATCAGTAACAAAAAATAGGTTAGCATGCTAACAAATAAGTTTTATTGTTGGTATCCTCTCTACTCAGGAGGAGGATTAAATGTAACTTTTATTTGCCCAATGGTTCTCCATCTTAACCTTAACCGTAACCTATATTTTAAAAACAAAAGCAACATCTGAACTTTGGCTTTGTCCTTTAACAAGTGAAAATGAATTCAATGCCAAATTCATCTCTTGTATTTTAAAATTTAAAGTTTAAAGCTTATTAACAGTGACTGTGATTCCTGTAGGAAACTATACAAGTATACACTGGAATCAAGATACAATAGTCCATTTAGCCCAGAATCCATATAATGCAGTTCCTTCCTAAAAGAAAATTCAGGACAATTTATTTGCTTAAAGGAAATCTCACCATTATGGTACTACAGGATGGATCATTCTTGTGGCTATAGTAAGTCATGATTATTCTATCTTAAAGTTTTAAAAAATCTTTAGGAAGAATTGTAACTCCCAACTATAGGTCTTATTTTTATTTCTGAGAAATCTGTGCTAAAGTTTCTTGTACTATCTACTATAACTAAATTTATCTACCAGTTCTTACCCTTCCACAGTAATAAAGTTACTGAAAACTATGCTTTTATCAATGCTATTCCTGAAGGCCTGTAAAAACTCCAACAAAAGTAAATATGAACTATTTAGTATGAAACTCAAGTTTTCTAAAACCTGCACTATCTCCTAATATATTATTCTTATTTCTATAGTAACCCATCTGCAATCTTTATAGACTAAAACACATGCCTTCCCCTTTTTACTTTTACTATGCCCTTAACTTTAAATAGAATTCCCATTTCAAAACAAGGACTATTCTTCAAAATTTAGGTCAAATTCATCCATCCATTTAACATGTTAAGCCATTACTATGTCCCAAGGAAAGTTCTAGATCTTGGAGGCACAATGGAAAACACAAGGTTGTTGTCCTCAGAATGTCCCAGACAGGGTGTGAAGACTTCCCTAATTATTTCCATTGAAATTGGACTTCCTTTCTCAGTGTTTAAAACTCTAAGTGCTTATACTTATCTTATAATAGATAATATGCATGTGTGTGTGAAGCATGTATCCTTAAAATGAGAACTTTAGTTTCTCAGAGGTAGAAGCCATGTTAATTTTTCTTCTTAAAAAGTTTTTATATATAGGGCAGCACATGTGGCTCATCGAGTAGGACGCCAGCCCCATATACCAAAAGTGGAGGGTTCAAACCCAGCCTCGGGTTGAACTGCAAAAACAGAAAAATAGCCAGGCATTGTGGCGGTCGCCTGTAGTCCCAGCTACTCGGGAGGCTGAGGCAAGAGAATCGTCTAAGCCCAGGAGTTGGAGGTTGCTGTGAGCTGTGTGACGCCACGGCACTACCGAGGGTGATAAGAGTGAGACTCTGCCTCTACAAAAAAAAAAAATAAATAAATAAAAGTTTTTATATACAAAATTTTTTTTCTTGATTGGAATGTTGGTGAGAAAAGTTAAGAGTGTACACATATTCTGTATCAAGACAAAAATGATCTCATCTCTTAGAAAAAGTACTTACAATCTATTTAAGGATTAGAATGTGTCTGTTAGTCATAAATTAGCCATAAGAGACATAAAGTGAAGGCTAACTTTTGATAAACAGAATGGAAAAGGCTTATCAAGAAGCAAAGAGAAAGGGCTGAAGTAAAGAAGATATTTAAATTAAAAACATAAAATTTGAAATTTTTTTCTTTCATTCCTAAAGGAGGGAAGGGGACAGTTCTTATAGGTAAGTAGCCGAAATACAGCCTATTAGTTTAAAACAATTTAAAAACACAGACATTTTTGACGACTCTGAATAAGAAAAGTAACTAACCTCATTAATTCCTCCACTTTATCATCTACATCTAGGTCCTCTTCTGAGGCTTCAAAACTGTATGACCTCTGACCCATGCTGTTTGCATGGTAGCGAGTTGGTGACATCTTTCCATTGGATGTGGACAACCTCTCATTATT
>CAUYON010111329.1:0-10144 GCA_963573935.1 Arctocebus calabarensis | reverse complement strand
ATCAAGGAAATGCCATGAAGGATATCTGTAACAGTATGATCAAAATATTTCTGAATGTATATGAATCGTGCCCTGTGATTGCACCAATGTACATAATTATGATTCAATAAAATTATTAAAAAAAAAAAAAGAAAAAGAAAGTTAGTCCTTACTCATCTTATCTTTAACACTTAGTCCAACTGATGGCATGTGGATTCTCAATATGTGCTTTTGAAGAAATAGCTTAGCTATGATCAGATAAGCTTTTGAGATATTCGTAGGGAGTTATTTAAATTAGATACGAAAAATAGCATAAATTTCTAGTTCATTAAAGCTGAATGTATACACTCTGAGGTAGAATTTTGAGGGACTTCACTCACAAAAATAAAACTAGCATTCACCTTTCTGACATATTCCAATAAATAACCCAATTTTTTCTTTAAGTCTGTAGACTATGAAATTGAGCGCCTCAATTTATAACTATAACTATATTTATAACCCAGTTTTGTCTCCTTTAAGTTTTTCTGATCATTGACTATAAAAAATTGCGTAGAAATGATTTCTTTTAACTCACTCAGTACTTTGAGTACTGAGGTTGAATGTCTACCTTTCTTTTGTTAACCAACTAAAAATTGTGTTCATTAAACTTGGTGTCTCCTTATAATTACATAAATATAATCAATGAACATATGACTATGAATTAATTTAATCCTATGCATTTTCTTTTAAGATCCATTTACACTGGGAAAGCAGCGTTATATTATTAATTTGTAATTCACATTCTGTTTATGTGCAGAGAGTATTTGAGGTTGATGATTAGAAGTTTACTTAATTGATAATTTTTTAGCATCATAGGGGAAAAGGGAATTTAGAACCAGGCAACAAATATCAGAAGGAGGTGGAAGAATTCCAAACAAGCATACAAACAAACAAAAACTTACTCTACCTTGGAGTTGGAGAATAGGGAAAAAAGTTTACTTCTCACATAGTATGAACTTAGAATTATGACTTTGGAATAATACAGCTCCTGCTATGATTTATGAATATTACATGTATCTGTGCTCTACTTTAAGAATGTACATACTATTTACCATATTATTTTCTATGGAAAATAGAAACATGTGTTCCAAATTTAAATATCTGTCTTTTAATGAACTTTTAAAAGAGAACCTAATGACTCTGTGTTGTGCTTGTATGTTGAGAAGGAGTAACAGGTATAGTTGGCTAATTCTATTGAACCTACAGATTCTGCCCCATAGAATATTTCATCAAAGCATGTTTTAAAGCAGTGCATTGGGAGTTCTATAATTTTTCCCCAACTTACACTATCTATATATAAGAATTATCTATTAGTTTCACACTTTTAAACATATTTTTTTAATTTCTTTACTGTCATGTCAACAACTATTTATAGTCAACAACTGCTATAAATATGCATTTGATACATATAGGAGTATGTTTTTATGGTTTATTTCTGATTCATACAGATTATACTTTTACAGTTGATTTCTAATTCTGTGTAACAATTAGGACAAGCCACGTTCAGAGATCTAAACACAAGTAAACTGGGTTGTAGGTAGCACTGATATCCATTAAGAAAAACAGGGAAAAGCCAAACACAGATGATAATATTTAGTTTTTATTATGATAATTTTGCCTAGGATAAATTATAATTGATTATAATTTGATGTGTCTATTGATGGGATATATTTTTCAGATCATTTAAAAGTAAAACAACAAAGTAAAACAACAAAATTATAAACTTTTTTTTCAGTTTCTGTCTTTGTCATTTTTCTCAGTTTCACTCTTCGCCAGTAAAGAAGAATCACAGTATCAACGTGTTCAGTTGAATGAACATATGCTGTTTTCTTCAGCACTTTCCTGAAGTATGCTGTTAACATTACATTTTTAGGAAATTTAATTTTTTAATTAAATATTTGATGTTTCTTTCTATCTCAGTGTTTCACATGACTATGTTAGTTAACAGGATATGAAGATGAAATCAGAGAAAAAGTGCACCAGTGGAGTAGTGGAAAACCAAAGAGTATGATGGGTGGTTAGTCATTCCACTGTCTCCTGGAAATCTCTTCCCTGTGAGCTTAATATATTTATAGTTGCTTGGGAGAACATAATGACATGTTTTCAAATAGTCAACTGAGGCCACACTCACGATGCAAATGGTAAATCAGGCCAAACCTATGCTTCAGAGCCTGAATTCTCAGAGTGGACATTTTCTATTGTTTTACTACCTCATTTTATAATTTCATATATTGTTTTCAAATACCAGTTTCATGTCAACCATTGAACTATCTCTAGCAGAAAAGTCCAAATAAGTCAATCACAACTTTAGTTTTAAGAAACTTAAGCTTAGTTTCTAGGTTAGAAAAGGAACAGAGTGGGCTGAAGTATCACACACAAACAAGTAGAAATATAACGTGTACAGTTAGAGAGTGACTTCAAGACCAACCCATATAGTGTGGTTAAACATTTCCTAGAGGGTTCAACAGAAAGTGAATGCTCCACAATTGTTTGCTTGTTACTGATGCTGTCATTGTTAACTCCGGTGCAGAGGCAAGAGGTCATTATTTCAGTGCAGGGTTTCAGTGCAGATGTCTTGATCAAATTGGCAAATATAGCATACCTCAGAGATATTGCAGTTCAGTTCCAAACCACTGCAACAGGCACATGTCACATCAAAGCAAGTCACTTTTTGGTTTCCCAGTGTGTATGAAGTTTACATTTATATTATCCTGTAGATGATTAAGTGTGCATTAACATTATGTCTAAAAACACAAAGCATATGCCTTGATTAAAAAATACTTTTTTTGCAAACATGCTAAAGATTATCTGAGGCTTCAGAGTCGGAATCTTTTGGCTGGAGGAGGGTCTTGACTCTAGGTTGATGGCTGCTGACTGATCAGGTTGGTGGCTGCTGAAGGTAGAGATGGCTGTTGCAATTTCTGAAAAAAAGACAATGAAGTTTGCCTCATTGATTGACTCTGCCTTTCATGAAATATTTCTCTGTATCACATTTGCTAGCATTTTACTGAGAGTAAAACTTCTTTGGAAATTAGAGTCAATCCTCTCAAATTCTGTAGCTGCTTTATCAACTAGGTTGATGGAATATTCTAAATTTTTTCTTGTAATTTCAAGAATATTCATAGCATCTTCACCAAGAGTAGATTCCATCTCAAGATACCACTTTCTTCGTTCATGCACAAGAAAGACCTTCTCATCTGTTAAAAATTTTATCATGAGATTGTAGTGACTCAGTGACATCTTCAGATTATACTTCTGATTCAAGTTGTCTTGTTGGTCTCAAAATTTCTATGGTTACTGTCTCTACTGATGTCTTGAATCCCTCAAAGTCATCCCTGAGGGTTGCAATTAGCTTCTTCCAAAATTTTGCTGATGTTGTTTTTTAACCTCCCCCACCAAGAATTACAAATGGTCTTAATTGGATCTAAGAATGATAAATCATTTATAGAAAGTTTTCAACTTACTTTTCCCAGATCCATTAGAGGAATCACTATCTATGGCAGCTACAGCCTTATTTATGTACAGCATTTCTTAAATAAGAATTGAACAACAAATTACTTTATGATCCATGGCCTACAGAGAGGATGTTGTGATAACAGGTATGAAAACATGTGTCTCCTCGACTATCTACATCACAGCTCATGAGTGACCATAGGGACTTCTCCCAAACTTATCCTATAAAACCAGTATTACCTTGATAACAAATCCAGGGAAAGACATAAAAACAACAACAACAAAGAAAATAACAGACCAATGTGCTTTATGAACATACATGCAAAAGTCCTCAAAAAATATAAACAAATCAAACAGATAACCCACCATATCAAACAGTTTTCATACCAAGGATACAAGGATGGTTCAATATATGCAAATTAATACATGTGGTTCACCACATCAGCAGAAATGAAAACAAAGATTATGTAATCAGCTCAAAGGATGCAGATAAAATTCAGCATCTTTTCAAGATAAAAACACTTAACAAATTAGGAATAATTAGGAACATTACTCAAAATTATAAAAGCCATATATGACATACCCTACCCACAAATAACACCATACTAAATTCAGAAAAGCAGAAGCTGAAGCCATTCCTTCTATGAACCTGACTAAGACAAGTGTTTCCACTGTCATCACTTCCATTCAGCAATACAGGGAGACCTAGAAACAAGGCAAGAGAAAGTAATAAAGGGCGCTTTAATTGGGAAAGAGGACATAAAATTGTCCAGGTTTGTTGACAATATAATCTTATATTGAGAAAACTCTAAAGACTCCACCAAAAGACTCCTAGAACTGAAAAAACAAATTCAGCAAAGTCTCAGATAACAAAATCACTGCCCCCAAATCACTAGCATTTCTATAAACTAATAACAGGCACAATGACAGTCCAATAAAGGACTCACTACCATATACAATAGCAGCAAGGAAAATAAAACACATGGGGATATTTAATCAAGGAGGTGAAAAATCTATCCAAGGAGAACAGCAAAATATGATGAAAGAAATAGCAGATGATACAAAGAAAGGAAAACACCTCATAGAAGAATCAACATCATTAAAATATCCATACTCTCCAAAGCGATTTACAGATTTAGAGAAAAAAAAATCTCAAACTTCATTTAGAACCAAAATACAACCCAAACAGTTGTGGCAATGTTATGCAAATAAAGAATCAGGAGGTATTACCTTACCTAACATCAAATTAATACAAAAAGTCTAGAGTGACCATAATAGCATATTGCTCGCATAAAAGTAGAGCTACAGAATGATGGAGTAGCATAGGAACCTAGAAATAAAACCACATTGATAAGGCTAACTGATTTTTGACAAAGTAGAGAAAAACACACACTGTGAAAGATGCCTTATTCAATAAATTGTGCTGGGAAAATGCAGGTGGACATGTGTGTACTTAAGGGATGAGTCATATCTTGATGTCCTTGCATTGCTAGAAATAATGATTTAATAAGCTTAAAACCAATATTAAATTGTTTATTAAACATTGTTAGGAATTGAATTAAGAAAATGATTGCAGATGATGGGCAAAAGGGAACAGAACAAGGAGAGAAATGGATCAGAGAAACCCAAAATCTTGAGTTTTACCATTGCAAAGTGGTAGCCTGAAAGTTTGGTGTTCTTGAAAAGGAGGAACTGCCATAGCCTCACTCTTCCCCCAGCACAACTCGGCTTGGAAGTCACTGAGCAATGAGAGACCAGTCTTATGCCGGCGGGGCTGCCCTCTCGGGGACAGTGAGTGCATTTTGGGACCTAGCAAGGGGAGGCAGAATGCACTGGAGACAGGAAGAGCATATAAACCTTGTTAAGAGAGATAAAGTCTCTCAGGAAAAGATAAGGAGAAAAATATCTGTACATCAGTATGGACAGAAGTGCCAGCTTGTCTGAGCACAAGGCTTCGTGGGGGTTAATTGCCACTGCTGAGATTTGTGTGTGTGGTCTGATCGGGGTCTACTTTGACTTCCCGCTCCTGGACTGTGTTCTCTGTCCCATGGTCTGTTCATGTCAAGATCATAAATAACTTAGAATAATAATAGTAAGAAGTAAATTAGTCTAATTAAGGTAGTTATTTAAAGAAATAGTTTGGCTAGAAAATGCAAGCCCAGCAAAAACCATGACGTAAGGGTTTAGACTTCCCCTGTTAGATTGATGAGTAAAATAGTGATATGTGTAATAAGAATAGAGCTAGTCCAGAGCTAGGGGCTGCCACTGGTCCTCACACTTGAAGATGGACCAATCTTCAACTCGGCTTTTTTCAAAAAACTTTCTTATTGTGTCTTCATGCTTCCTTTTCCCTCATTCTCGCCTCTCCACCACTCACTGGGAAAGAACTCATGATATAGTGTGGGGCTGGTCTCCAACATATGGCCATGCAGAGGAATGAAATAGGACCCTTGTCTCTTGCCATATGCAATTAATTAAAGGTAGATTAAGGTCTTAAATCTAAAGGATAAAATCACAAAAACTCAAGAAGAAAGCACAGGAAAATCTCTTCTAGATAAAGGCCCTAGAAAGGAACGTATGACTAAGACCCCAAAGGCAAATACAGTTACAAAAAAAAAAAAATAAATAAATTAGATTGAATTAAATTAAAAAGCTTCTGTACAGGAAAGGAAATGATCAACAGAATAAATAGACAACCTGCAGAAAGGGAGAAAATTTATGTATTTGCAAATTATTTATCCAAGCATGACTAATATCTAAAATATATAAAGAACTCAAAAAAATCAGCAAGGAGAAAACAACTCCATCAATAACTTGGCAAAAGACATGAACAGAGAGTTTTCAAAAGAAGATAGTTACCAATAAAAATATGAAACAATTGTCAACATCACTAATCATCAGGGGAAGGCACATTAAAATCACAATGAGATTCCACCTTACTCCTGTCAAAATAGCCATTATTAAAAATCAAAAAACAACAGGTGCTATGAAAAAGGAATGCTCATACAACATTGGCCAGACTGCAAATTTGTTTACCTTCTGTGGAAAACAGTGTACAGATTTCTCAAAAACTAAATGTAGACCTTGAGCAGTCCCATTACTAGATAATCTACCCAAAGGAAAAGAAGTCATTGTACAATACAGACACCACACTCAAATGTTTATTGTATCACGATTCACAATTAACAAAGATATGGATACAACCTAAGTGTCCATCGATTGATGAGTGAAGAATGAAAAGGTTATGTTCCATGGAACACTACTCAGTCATAAAGAGGAATAAGGCAATGTCATTTGTAACAAACTGGGTGAAGTGGAGGCCATTATCCTAAGTGAAGTATCACAGAAATAGAGAAACAAACACCACTTGCTGTCACTAAGTGAGAGCTAAACAAAAGAGCTCAAAGAGGTGTTAAGGACATGAGAGACTAAACAGGGGCACAGTGCCAGGGATGAGGCATAAAATGTTATCTAACGGCTACAACCAACATTCTTCTGGTAACAGGAAGAAGAACATTCTGACTTTGACATCATACAATTCATCCATGCACCAGCAAACGCACTTGTGTCCTCTTAATATTTTGAGATATAAATAAATAAAGAAATGCACTGAAGTAGCTGTGTAACATGAATTTCCATGACAAGTAATCTCTAGAAACTGTCCCTCGTGGAAAGAAAAAGAGCTTGAAATCTTCCTTACTACTCTGTTCATTTGGAGTCTGTGGTGATGCCACTGGGCTGGGATTTTTGAGGTCTGAAAAAAATGTCTTACCAAATAACATTCATATCGTATACAGCTAACACAAGTGCTTTTAAAAGGAAGATTTACTTGTTTTTTCTTGTAAATACATGCCTGTAATAAAAAAATTATACAAATAAAATTCATAAAATGAACTCTGATATTTAGGTCAAAACACTGAGGAGAGGTCCAAATTAATAGGAATGTATTGAGATTTTGCATAAGGAACAGGCAAATGCCTCTTACTTAAAATATTTTCCTATCTCCTATTTACAGTAGTTCTTATCATTTTCTACTGGGGTCCTGTCCCCAGGGCAGGGTCTGCTAAGACCTGTGGAACTGGTGTGACCAACTTAATAAATATATGGTTAGTAATCTGGATAAAACCCTTTTTTTGCACAGTAAGAGGGGTAAAGGGGAGTGGGAGGGACGGGGAGGGAGAGGGGGAGATGGGACAAAGGGTGAGATCACATGTGTGGTACATATTCGAAGGGTCAGGAGAAAACTTCTAAACAAGGATCAAAAATGTTTTCATATAGTAAACGAGAAAATATCATGAATATTAGGTCAATCAGGTTGATAAAATATCTCAGATTGCATGTGAAGCCCCCACACTGTACCCCATGGTTGAACTAATGTACACAGCTATGGTTCAATAAAAAAATAAATAAATAAAAATAAAGTTAATTTAACTTCAAGAATGAAAAGTGTCCCGCTCAACAATGGTCTCTTGAAGAGGTATGAAAGACTGGGGTTGGTTAGGGGGTAGTCTTATGAAAATGATGGCAAGGTTGACTTAAATATTTATTCTCTCTTTCATTCAGGGAAAACTTCAGTATTGATTAAAACCATAACTACTAAGCATAACCCAGGCAGCATTAAGAAGACCTGCACCTCCGCATTCTCCTAATTCTGAGATGGGGTGTTTATTTCAGAGAAAAATACGAGAGTTATGTTTCTGGTCTTTCTTTCCATCTCACATAATTAGAAACAATAATGCTGGAAGGTCTATGAATATAAAATTGAAGTTCTTTTCTTCTCTTTTTCTATTTTTAGAATAAACTGCCTATATATCTTATAGGGTAAATATGCCACCCTCCATGCTTCTCTGGCTTTCATGCAATAGGAGTGCCTGGGTTAGAGCTCCAGAACCTACCTGTAGGTGACCAGAAGCTAATCATATGAGGGCTTGAGGGAAGGCTGTATCCTCAGCTGAGACTTTGGGTATGGGTAGCCTATCCTATAAGGCTAGGATAAATTAAGACCAGCTATGGTCACACATCCATAAACTCTTTGAGGAATGATGCTGATAATCACTCCCCATCAGTTTGACTGTTGTGTATGTTTATAAAGTCTTTCTGTAACTGATAACATGAACAAATATTATTGGTGTCTATATGGTATGTACATGCATACATTTATTGTCGCTTTCCACTACCCCTTCAGAGTTCACTTGATGCAAATGATCTTCCCATCCCTCAAAGAGGATAATAGCAAATCCATAGTTTTTCTGTTCATTTTATTTTTTATGTATTTGATACAATTCTTTGGTCCCTTAAACACACTGGGTATTTATGAAATGAGCATTCCTTCAGCAATTTGAGTGTTCAACGTGATATATGTTTTGAAGCCATGTCCTCTTCCCTCCTGGTCATTACTTTTCTACCTTGATGCAATACAACTTTTAATACCACTGCTATGCTACCTATGTGGTGCTTTTACTTTTAAGAACTTGGAACCCAGGATTCTTTTTTTTTTTTAAGATTTGTTTATTTATTTGTTTATTTTGAGAGTCTCAAGAGTCTCAAGCTGTCACTCTGGGTAGAGTGTCATGTATTGCAGCTCACAGCAACCTCAAACTCTTGAGCTTAAGTGATTCTCTTGCCTCAGACTCCCTAATAGCTGGAATACAGGTGCCCACCACCATGCCTGGCTCTGTGTGTGTGTGAGAGAGAGAGAGAGAGAGATAGAGATAGAGATAGAGATGAGAGAGAGAGAGAGAGAGAGAGAGAGATGCAGTTGTCACTGCTGTTTTTTAGCTGGCCGAGGCTGGGGCCAAACCTGCCAGCCTCAGTATGTGGCTGGCGCCCTACTCACTGAGCTGCAGGCACTGCCTGGAATTCCACTGCCTGGAATTCTTGATGTTAACATTTCAAGCTGGGTTATCTTAATTTGCAAGGATTAAAAATAGAAGTTAACCAGGCAACAATCACTATAAGCAGAGTACTGAGAACTCTGTGTTGAACACAGAATTTTTCAAATTAGCATTTGAACCTGGGAGACCATAATTTATGGGTGTAGGGTGGGAGGAATGTTATTGAAAGATCATAGTAGATCAAGGAATATAGCAATGTCTCAGGCTACAAAATCAACACTCATAAATCTGTAGCCTTCATATATACCTATAATAGTCAAGCTGAAAAAACAGTCAAGGATTCTATCCATTTCACAATAGTATCAAGGAAGATGAAATATTTGGGAGTTTATCTCACAAAGGATGTGAAAGACTTATAAAGAGAACTATGAAACTCTAAGGAAAGAAACAGCTGAAAATGTCAATAAATGGTAAAATATACCATGCTCATGGTTGGGAAGAATCAACATTGTTAAAATGTCCATAATACCCAAAGCAATATACACTTTTAATGTAATTCCTATCAAAGCTCCATTGTCATATTTTAAAGACCTCAAAAAAATAATACTTTATTTTATATGGGATCAGAAAAAACCTTGAATAGCCAAGACATTACTTAGAAATAAAAACAGAGCAGGAGGAATCACGCTACCAGAACAGAGATTGTACTATAAATCGATAGTGATCAAAACAGCATGGTACTGGCACAAAAACAGAGAGATAGATGTATGGAACAGAATAGAGAACCAAGAGATGAACCCAGCTACTTACCGCTATTTGATCTTTGACAAGCCAATTAA
>CAUYON010111328.1:0-13534 GCA_963573935.1 Arctocebus calabarensis | reverse complement strand
TGCGACGTCCACGTTGGGCAGGGGAGCCACGGCCAGCAAGTGAGGTTTGAGCAGAGACTTCAGGAGGAGAGGGCTGCAGCCAGGTGTGTGTCTAGGGGAGTGAGTTCCATGCAAAGGCCCTGGGAACTGGCTGTGTACCTGGGGTAGAGGACTCACAGGTGGCCAGCAGGGCTGAAGAAAAATAGAGAGAGGACAGTGGTGGAGCGAGTGCTCCAAGCTGCAGGCCAGTGTCAGCACCTGCTGGGAGGCTCCTGCAGTCATTCAGAAGAGCACTGACAGTGGTTCAGACCACAGGCTCCCATCCGGACCAGATATACCACGCACGTGTTATCCGTCAGGGCTGCTAAACTGAGAAGCATAAAACAATGGAAATGCATTCTCTAACGGTTCTGGAGGCCGGTGTCAAGTCGGGTGTTGACAGAACTGCCCTCCTTCTGGAGGGTCTTGGGGACAATCGTTCTTGGTTTCCTTCAGCTCCCAGTAGCTGGTTACAGTCCTTGGCTTGTGGCTGCATCACTCCAATCTGCCTCCTCCATCTCGGCCTTCTCCTCTGTGTCTTTCAATAACACTTGTTATTGGCTTTCGCAGCCTACAGATAACCCGGGCTGATCACTGATCTCAAGATCCTTAACTTAATTACATCTGCAAAGACTCATTTTTCCAAATAAGGTCATATTCATGGGTTCCAGGGATCAGGATGTGGACATTTTTTCCTAGTTGGGGAGGGCAACAATGTACCTTCTGAACTAATTATTGTCACCCTCTCTAAGTTTACCATTGCAGCTGTAACCAGTGCACATAAGAGATGTTCATTCAGCCATTCACCTGACCCACCAGCAGGGCTCAAATGGGGTGGGGCCCTGAAGGGACAGCTCAAGCCAAGTCAGGACCACTTCACTATGAACAGCAGGTAGAGCCTCAGGTTGGTGGGCTGGACTGGTGTTGAGGCCAAACCCTATTACTACACAGTCTGACTTATCTGAAGGAAAACCAAATGAATGTTCAGGCATTCTAATCAGAGCTCAGACAGAAGTCCCCTTTGAGCTGGGTACTGCTGGGAGCCTCATCTCAATCCTGGAGAAGCATCCTTGGGCAGGAATTCCAGGATCCTGATCCCCTAGAGTTATAGAGAGGGGAACGTCAGGGGTCTGAGTGGGACACATTGACCCCTCAAATGGCCGCGTGGTAGGTCCATTCTGGCTTCATCAACCTTCTGAGGACCTTTAATTTTCCCTCGAAGATTTTCATAAGGAAAGATGCCAAGTGTATGCCAAGGTTGGTCTATTTAAAGTTCTACACTATAAATGAATTTCTGACTTAAATAAACCAGGTTCTGGCTTAAATCTTGGTCTTTTGGAGATTATGGCATTATATATTGGGTCCTGGGACAAATAAGCTTTATGTAACTACCATCATTCATTCATTTATTTGAGCATCTTCCTTTATTCATTTTAATTTATTTAACACATTTTTTTTTTTTGAGTAGCTGCCTTATCCCAGATACTGCTCTACAGATTCAGTGAAGAGCTGAACAAACAAGCTTCTTCCTTTGTATGGTTTACATTCTCGTGGGGAACATATCCAACAAACAGAAAACTAATAGACTTTATCATATTATATATTTTTTGAAAAGTAAATTTATTTCAGGTTAATGTGAGAGTACAAACAACCAGGTTAAAATATTTGATTATGTTAGGTAGAGGTCCTCTTGGGGTTATGTCCCACACATAAAAAGGTGTGCCAAACACCCTCACACAGTGCCCATTCAGTGAGAGTGCCCCAATCCTTCTTCCTCCCCTTCTCCTGTTACTCCTCCCCCAACTTGAATTGACATGAGTTTTTCTCTGATGTGGGCATATATCAGATCATCTACTGGCTTCATATTAGTATTGAGTACATTAGATAATTGCTTTTCCATTCTTGTGATACTTTACTAAGAAACACGTGTTTCAACTCCATCCAGGATATTACAAAAGATGTGAAGTCACCATCTTTTTTATGGCTGTATAGTATTCCATGGTGTGCATGTACCACATTTTGTTAATACATTCCTTAGTTGATGGGCATTTAGGTTATTTCTACCTTTTAGCAATTATAAATTGAGCTGCAATAAACAATCTAGTGCAAATGTCCTTATGAAAAAATGATTTTTTTTTCTTCCATGTAGATGCCTACTAGAGGGATTGCAGGGTCAAATGAGAGACTTAATTTGAGCTCTTAGAGGATTTTCCACACCTCTTTCCAAAGAGGCTGTATTAGTTTGCAGTCCCAACAGCAGTGTAAAAGTGTTCACCTCTCTCCACGTCCATGCCAGCATCTATAGCTTTGGGAGTTTGTAATGTGGGCTAATCTTGCCGGGGTTAGGTGATATCTCAGACTGCTTTTGATTTGCATTTCTATGCTGATTAGGGACGATGAGCCTTTCTTCATGTTTGTTAGCCATTTGTCTGTCTTTCTTAGAGAAAGTTCTATTCATGACTCTTACCCAGTGACGGGGATTGTTAGCTCTTTTTTGTTGATGAATTTGAGTTCCCTGTAGATTCAAGCCTTTGTCGGATACAATATATACAAATATCTTGTCCCATTCTGACGGTTGTCCATAGGCTTTGGTTGTTCTCTCCTTAGCTGTACAGAAGCTTTTCAATTTAATTAAGTCACATTTGTTTATTTTTGTTGTTGTTACAATTGTCAAGCAAGTCTTTATAAAATCTTTTCCCAGGTCTATATATTCAAATGTTTTCCCTACACTTTCTTTGAGGATTTTTATTGTTTCATGACTTAGATTTAAATCTTTTACCTATCTTGAATAAATTTTTGTGAGTAGTGAAAGGTGCATGTCCAGTTTCAGGCTTTTTCTGTCTGGTTCTCCCAGAGCCATTTATTGAACAGGTATTTTTTTCCCAAATGTGTGCTCTTGTTTGGTTTGTCAAAGATGAGGTGGCTGTAAGATGTTAGCGTCATTTCATGATTTTCTATTTGGTTCCAAATGTCTTTGTCTTTATTTTTGTGCCAATATCATGCTACTTTGATTATTATGGACTTGTAATATAACCTAAAGTCTGTTAGGGTGATGTCCCTGGCTTTGTTTTCATTATTAAGATACCTTGACTATATGGGGGGTTTTCTGGTTTCATATGAAATAAAGACTTATTTTTTTTCCAAATCTTGAAAGTATGATGTTGATATTCTAATGGGGATTGCATTGAATGTATACATTGCTTTGAGAAATATAGACATTTTAACAATCTTGATTTTTCCCAGACATGAGCATAGTATATTCTTCCATTTGTTAATAGCATCTACTATTTCTTTTCTTAGAGTTTCATAGTTTTCTTTGTAGAGGTCCTTCACATCTTTTGTTAGGTATATTCCCAGGTATTTCATTTTTTTTAAGCTACTGTGAAGGGAATTGTGCCCTTGATTAGCATCTGAGCTTCGCTGTTATTGGCATATACAAAGGCTATTGATTTGTGGACATTGATTTTATATCCTGAGATGTTACTGTATTTCTTGATGATTTCCCGGGGTCTTAATGGTTGAGTCCTTGAGGTTTTCTAAGTATAAGATCATATCATCAGCAAAGAGTGATAGTTTTACCTCTTCTGTCCCCATTTGGATACATCTGATATCCTTCTCTTGACTGATCACATTGGCTAGAACTTCCAGCACTATGCTGAACAGTGGGCATCCTTATTTGGTTCCAGTTCTAAGAGGAAATTCTTGCAGTTTTTCTCCATTCAATATGACAATGGCTGTAGGTTTATTGTACTTCTATCAGTTTAAGAAATGTCCTAGCTATACCTATTTTCTTAAGTGTTCTTTTAATCAGTCAGCCCAGCCTGTGCCTCTTCAGTGGGGAATTCCAACCATTCCCATTTATTGAGAAAATTGACATGTAGGGTGAATTTCTTTTTAACTTGTTGTGTACAGGTTTGTAACCATGTTTTATCACTTGGGCCACAGAGCTAGGCTTTGTTCTTTAGTATTTGGGTGTCTTACTTTGCTGGTGGTCCACTGGGCTGATCTGTGAAGTATTGGTCTGAGTACTTCCTGTAGAATTAGTCTTGTAATGGCAGATTTTCTCAACGTTTGCTTTTCAGTAAAAGATTTGATTTCTTCATTGACTATGACACTTAGTTTTGTAAGATAGGGAATCCTAGGCTGGCAATTGTTTTGTCTAAGAAAACTGAAGATGGAGGCCCCTCCCTTCAGGCTGGTAAAGTTTCAACAGAGAAGTCAGATGTCACCCTGATGGGTCTTGTCCTTCTAGGTTAGACTACTTAACAACTGTTTCCAGAATTTTTTCTTTCATTTTGACTTTGATCAGGTTAATTACTATGTGACTAGAAGCAGCTCTGTCTGAATTAAGTCAACCTAGGGTTGGACATTATCCAGTAGGTGGATGTCTAAATCCTTGGCAATACTTGAGAAATTTTCAGTTATGGTATCATTAGCTAGAGCTTCCCTGCCATTGAGATTTTCTCCTTTTGGGGGGGATATCTATCATTTGTATGTTTATACACTTTGTATAATCCCATAATTCTCTAAGAGATTGCTCTGCTTTTACTCTCTTCTTTTCTTCCTCTTTAAATGACTGGGGTAAGTTCAAGAGTCTTGTCTTTCAGTCTGGTACAGTAGCTCATGCCTGTCTGTAATCCTAGCACTCTATATCAAGGCCAAGGTGGGAGGATCACTTGAAGTCAGGAGTTCAAGACCAGCCTAAGCAAGAGTGAGACCCTGTCTCTACTAAAAAATAGAAAAATTAGCCAGGTGTTGTGGCAAGTGCCTATAGTCCCAGCTACTTGGGAGGCTGAGGCAGAAGGATCACTTGAACCAGAGTTGCTCTAAGGTTCTTTCTTCTCTGTGGTTGAAACTTTCTACTATGTTTTGAAGCTCCCTGAATGACTCCTTCATTTCTTTAAACTCTATTATATTCCTTCTAATTTTGTCCAGATCTCCGGAGACTCTGTCTTATCTTTTGTTAAATGCTTTGGTCACTTTTTGGGTTTCCTTTTGTTGGTTTTCTACTTTTCCTTCAATTCCCTTCATTGTTTTTGCAGCCATACTCTGAAATCAATTTCTGTTATTTCTACCATTTCTTTATAGTTAAGATCTTTTATGGTGGCCACAACTGTGATCCCTTGGGGGAGTCAATCTGATTCTTCACATTGCCAGTGATCTTTTTGTTGGGTTTTTTCCCATGTGTGGTTTCTTATTTTTTATTTCCTTCCTCCACTTACTGCTCTTCCCCCTTCCTTTTCACTTCTAGGCTCAAAGGTTGAAATGCCCTCTCAGTGATGGTGGGTGGAAGTTGTGAGTTGTGAGTCACTCACACCCTGTTTGAGTTAGAAGATGTTTTGAGGGGCTATGTTGTGGCTGATGTTTATGTTAGCAAGGCAGCTGCTGAGATGTTCTTTTGTGTCCATGGTAGACTCTGGTCACCCTGATGGAGAACTTAAATGCCCCAAGCTTTGGGAGAGAAACCCTGTAGCTCCCGGGGGGGTTTCTTGATTTCCATGACCACCAGAGTGCGGGGAGGAGGAAGGCAATTCATGGCTAGGTTGCTTGAGTCTCCCTGTCAGCAGCTGGCATCTGCAGGAAGGAACAAGCTGCATGCTGTTTCTGGTTCCTGGATTGGTTCCAGTCCTTCAGGAGAAGCACACTGATGCCCTGGGTGGTGGGTTGGCAGATGTAATAGAGATTAAAGGTCTGCTGCCTGTTTCCAGGTGGTGCCCTGCTAGGGAGAGGCTGAAGTGGCCCCGCTCAGCCAGAGAGTCTGTCTGTAGAGTCAGGTCTCTCTGCAGTTCACACACTACCCCTGTAATCCTTCAGAGCCTCACTCTTCTCCCTGCGCCCTGCTCCACAGTTTCTCCCAGTAATCCCTGGAAGGCTGGATCCCAGACCAGCTAAGTTTGCCTACAACTATACTGTGGGCTGAGCAGTTCCTGCCCATGATCCCAACCAAGCCAAGAATGCAGCCCTCCTGTGGGGGAAGGGTCACAGTCAGGACCCATACCACATACTCTCCACTGATCTCCCCACCAGGCTCCTTCTCCTCCCCAGACCCAGACTATGCCAGGGAGAGGTGCACCCATCCCAAATCTCCCAGAGGGTGCCTGAGCAGGCTCCATGTCCCACCACTTCAGAGCCTGCCTGGCTCCAGTGAAGCTTACCAGGCATACAGCACCAGGGTAAGTCAGCCAGCTGCAGTCACAGTCTGAGTACACTTCGGTCCACTCCAGGGCACAGAGAGGAAAGGCCTGAGTTCTACTCTCTATGGAAACCTCATAGTTTTGGCTCAGTTGTCTCTCAGCAATCAGAGGTGAGGAAGAGGAAGGACAAAAAAGAGTCTGTATGTGAGAAAATAAGCAAGAGCAGTCTGGAAGGAGGGCATCTGCCCTGAATGTCCAGGCCCCACAGTCACAGAAATCACTCGGGATCTGCTGGACCCCTGTGGATCCTGCAGTCTGGGCTAGAGTTGGAAAATATCTATATGGAAAGAAAGGAACGGGGAGAAACCTGAGTAGTTGAAGCACCCTGGGGAGGAAAAAAGCACAAGGAACATGAAGAGCCTATATGGTACCTGCTATCCTGGCTCAGGTCTGCAAGAGTAGGAAGTGCTCCAGTGGGGCTGGGAGCCTGTGCCCTGTCCATAACCAGGTCCCAGACCACTAGTGGCAGCAGCCTATGGGATCACATGGGCAGAAAGTTTCTCCAGTGGCTTGGGAGCCCAACACCAGAGATGTGGGGGAGGGAGAAGCAAACTGCTCCACCTACCTTCTTGCTGGGCTACAAGTCATCAGTCATCTTCTGCCAATATCCTGCTCTTTCTTGTTCTGTTCTGCAACTTCTTCCCATGGAATTATGGGATTTCTTACTGGTACTTTTCCCTCAGAATTACACCTGTATTTGTTTTTAGTTTTATCTATTTCATCTAAAACTTTGCCTTCTTTATGAGCCAGTCAGGCAGTTAGTTGTTGTCTCTGGTCAGCTATCTGGCTTCTCACCTCCCAATTCCATTATTTTTTATTGAACAGTTTTCTTCAAATGAGCTGCTATAAAATTGGTGAAGTTTATGGCTATTTAGTTATAACATTCTAGTCCTCCCTTCCAGTTTATTTTACTTATTTATTTTTATATTGGGTCTCACTATATTGCCCAGGCTGTTGTGAACTCCTGGACTCAAATGATCTTTCTGACTTAAGTGTCTTGAATAGTTGAGACTACAAGTGTATACCACTGTGCCCAGCTGATTTGAGTTTTAAATATTTCTAATCACTTTCTAATCCCCCAAATGAAAGCAGTTTTATAAAGAACTACAAAAAGTTAAAATTGGCTCAGCTCATGTAGCTCAAGCAGCATATACCAGAGCTGGCAGGGTTCAAATCCAGCCCAGGCCTACCAAACAACAGTGACAACTACAACCAAAGAATAGCTGGACATTGTGGCAGGTGCCTGTAGTCCCAAGTACTTGAGAGGTTGAGGCAAGAGGATCGCCTAAGCACAGGAGTTAGAGGTTGATGTGAGCTATGATGCCATAGCACTCTACCCAGGGCAACAGCTTGAGGATGAGTCTCAAAAAAAAAAAAGTTAAAATCACTTGACAAGATTACTTTACTATTTTATTTTATTTATTTATTTATTTTGAGACAGAGTCTCACTATGTCACCCTCAGTAGAGTGCTGTGACGTCACAGCAACCTGCAACTCTTGGACTTAAGTGATTCTCTTGCCTCCGCCTCCCAAGTAGCTGGGACTACAGGTGCCCAGCTATTTTTGGGTTGCAGTTGTCATTGTTGTTTAGCAAGCCCGGGCCGAGTTCAAACCCACCGGCCCTGGTGCATGTGGTCAGTACCCTAACCACTAAGCTACAGGAGCTGAGCCTACTTTACTATTTTAATAAGCATCTTTCCAGGTATCTTGCTATGTATTTGCCATATGTGGACACTTATAAATTTACATAAATAGGGTCCTATTATAAACCTGCTAGCATACTACTAGCATTTTTCCATAATATGTTATAGACATATTTCTGGGTCAATAAATCTTTATTTATGGCATAATTTCTAGTTAATCTATTTATGGTTGTTCTGTAATTTTTTCAGTTCTTTATTGCTGAACAGTAGGGGAGTTTTTTTTCACTATGCTGTCGAGTTTAGAGTGTAGTGGCTATTTACAGGTGCAGTGGCTATTTACAGATGCGATCATTGCCCATTACAGCCTTAAACTCCTGGGCTCAAATGATCCTCCTGCCTCAGTCTCCTGAGTAGCTGAGACTAGAGAACTACAGGCACTAGGACTACAAGCGCTTGCTATCGTGCCCAACATATTTGGGTTGTTTCTAATCTTTTGATATTATAAACAATATTGCAATAAAGGTTTTGTATAAAAATTGTGTTCAGTCCAATTTTCTCCTTAGGACAACAGTTATAAACCATGGCTGCACATTAGAATGTGTAACCTGGAGAGCATTTTAAAGCCCATAAGCCCATGTTCCACCTTTTTTTTTTTTTGAGACAATCTCACTTTGTCAACCTCAGCAGAGTGCTGTGGCCTAGCTCACAGCAACCTCAAACTCTTGGGTTCAAGTGATTCTCTTGCCTCAGCCTCCCAAATAGCTGGGACTATAGGCGCTCACCACAAACCCCGGCTATTTTTAGAGACAGCGTCTCGCTCTTGCTTAGGCTGGTCTCGAACCTGCGAGCTCAAGCAATCCACCTGCCTCAGCCTCCCAGAGTGCTAGGATTATAGGCAGGAGCCACTGCACCTGGCCTCTCCTCAGATGATTCTAATGTGCAACCTAATGGTTCTAATGTGGTTTTAATGTGCACCAGTTAGGAGCTTGTTAGAAATGCAGGAGCTTGGGCCCCACCTCAGACCTATTCAATCAGAATCTGTATTTTAACACAGGTGATTTATATGTACAATAAAATTTCTAAAGTACTGTTCTAAATAGAATTTCTAGGTCAAAAATAGTCACGTTTAGGCTGGACATAGTGGCTCGCACCAGTAATCCTAGCACTCTACGAGGCCAAGGCAGGAGAATCCCTTCAGCTCTGTAGTTCAGGATCAGACCTAGGAAGAGTGAGACTAAAAACAGAAAAAATTAGCTGGGCACTATGTCTGGCACCTATAGTCGCAGCTACTTAGGAGCCTGAGGCAGGAGGATTGCTTGAAACCAGGAGTTTAAGGTTGCTGTGAGCTAGGCTGATGCCACAGCACAGAGTGAGCCTCTGTCTTAAAAAAAGAAAATCACATTTAAAATACACACTGGCAGGGCCAGGCACAGTGGCTCATGCCTTTAATACTAGCACTCTGTGGCTCGGCGCCTGTGGCTCAACGGGCTAAGGTGCCAGCCATGTACACCTGAACTGCTGGGTTCGAATCCAGCCAAACAACAATGACGGCTGCAACTAAAAAAAATAAATAAATAAAAATAAAAATGGCCGGGCGTGCCGGGCGTTGTGGTGGGCACCTGTAGTCTCAGCTACTTGGGAGGTGGAAGCAAGAGACTCATTTGAGCCCAGGAATTGGAAGTTGCTGTGAGCTGTGATGCCACAGCACTCTATCCAGGGTGACAGCTTGAGGCTCTGTCTAAAAAAAAAATACTAGCACTCTGTGAGGCTGAGGCAGGTGAATTGCTTGACCTCATGAGTTTAGGAACACACTGAGCCAGAGTAAGACTAACCAGGTACTGTGAGAGCCTGTAGTCTCACCTATTTGGGAGGCTGAGGCAAGAGGATCACCCAAGAGTTTGAGGTTGCTATGAGCTAAGCTGACATCACAGCACTCTAATCTAGGTAACAGAGTGAGACTTTATCTCCAACCCCCCCAAACCAAAATACCAGTAACTTACATTTTCTTAATCTTTATGTATTTATCATACATTTAAATTTTTGACATTTATGTTTTGGTACAAAGACTCAGTCTTTTCATGCCTGGAATCTCAGTGCTTTGGGAGGCTGAGGCAGGAGGATCACTCGAGACCAACAGTTCAAGACCAGCCTGGGCAAGAAAATGAAGGCCTCATCTCTACCAAAAGAAAAAAAAAGTAGCCATGTGTGGTGACACGGACCTATAGTCCTAGGTACTTAGAAGGCTAAGATGGGAAGATCACTTGAGTCCAGTAGTTCAAGGTTACAGTGAGCAGGCTCAGCATGGTGGCTCACTGTATAATCTTAGCATTCTGGGAGGCCAAGGCAGGTGGATTGCTTGAGCTCAGGAGTTTGAGACCAGCCTGAGCAAGAGATAGACCCTGCTTCTAAAAAAAAAAAAAAATAGCCCAGTGTTGTGGTGGGTGCCTGTAGTCTCAGTGACTTGGGAAGCTGAGGCAAGGGGATTGCTTAAGCCGAAGAGTTTGAGGTTGCTGGGAGCTATGACTCCATGGCATTCTATCTATACCCAGGGCAACAGACTAACACTGTCTCAAAAAAAAAAAAAAAGTTACAGTGAGCTATGATTATGCCACTGTACTCCAGCAGCCCAGGTGACCCTGTCTCTTAAAATAAGTACCTAAATAACTCATTTGAAAAATTTTTCCAAATCGCTGGTCAATAATCCCAACATCGTTTGCAACAACTAATCTAATTTGACACACATTATTATGCCATTATTCTTAATTCTCAAACTTTATACTTTGGTTTTTTGGGAGGCTTTCTATTATGTCCTATGAATTTTTCCATTCCTATGCATTAGTCATACTACTTATTGTAGCTTTATACTATTATACCTTAATATCTGGTAGGACAAGACCCCTTCTCCTTACTCTTCTTTTCAGTATTGTTTCACTCATACATTCATTAAAAGCCCTTTAATTTTACTCTATCATACAACTAATAGTATTCAGTGGGAAGTGGATTTTACTTACTTAACTCCCAGAGTACCAATTTGTTTCTAAGCTCTTGGCGGTCACCCCACTATAACCTGCTTCTAACAACAAATGCAACTCCATAACATTACTAGTAGCACTTGGAAAGGGGTTAAAATTAAACTACGTGGAAAAGAGCAATTGAAATCTAATCTGGAAATTTCCAATAATGCAAACTTTTTAAAGGGTGCTCCAGTAATTTCATTCATTAATGGGTCAATATTTATTAATTATCTCTGTGTCTGAACTCATTATATATTTTGTTTTCTCATTTTCAGGAAAAGTGAGCGATTCATTATGTTCCCAACACTTGGCACAAAACCCACCGAAGAAATGTGGAGACAGGGATGTGGTTCATAAAGGACAAGAAACATCACCATCAGTGTCTTAATCTGCTTCTAAGATGGGAAAATTTATAATGAAGTTTATTTCTTATAGTTCCAGAGGCTGAGAAGTCCAAGATCAAGAGGTCAAATCAGGTTAGGGCTATCTTGCTGTGAGGGAAGGCATCACAGGGGGAGAAGCACTCACAAGAGAAAACCAAACTGGCTTTTATAGTTAACCTACTTTTGTGATGACCTATTAACCCTAAGGACAGAGGCATCATGACCCAATCACTTCTTTTTTTTTTTTTTTTTTTGAGACAGAGTCTCACTATGTCACCCCTGGTAGAGTGCTATGGTGTCAGAGCTCACAGCAACTTCAAACTCTTGGGCTCAAGTGATTCTCTTGCCTCAGCCTCCCAAGTAGCTGGGATTACAGGTGCCCACCAGACTCAATCACTTCTTAAAGGCCTCACTCATCTCTTAGTACTGTTATATTAGGGATTAAGTTTCAACATGAGTTTTTTTTTTTTAGAGACAGAGTCTCATTTTATTGCCCTCAGTAGAGTGCTGTAGCAATCACAGCTCACAGCAACCTCCAACTCCTGGGCTCAGGCAATTCTCTTGCCTCAGCCTCCCCAGTAGCTGGGACCACAGGCACCGCCCAAGTTTCAACATGAGTTTTGAGGGGACAAGCATAGTAATCAGCTTTAATCTAAAGTTGGCTCTTGGTCCACTTTCTCAATTCTTAAACTTTGTTTAGGGCATTCTTGAACTACAGTCTCAGGAAATGTTACTGTGTTTCACTGTAAGTATACAAATAGAGGAAAGGTCATGGAACTCTTCTGGGTGGTCACCTCTTTTGTAAGTAGGAATAATATCTAACTTTCCCTGCTGTTGTGAGGATTAAAATAATCACTCATTTAAATATTTGCTGCGTACCTAGTATAGGCAGCTTCTATGCCAGGAACTGGGGATATCGCAATGAGCAACCCAGACATGCTCCCTGGCCTTGTAGAGCTTACAGTTGTATAGAGGCAGGTTGAGTCAGAACATTCTACCGAAGTGTGCTACATGCTATGAAATGAAAATATAGTTATGTATGGTGGGGGGAGGGGGCAAGGTACTACAGGGAGAACCTTACAGAGCGTCCTAACCTAGTGTAAGGTCAGGGACTCCAGAATGTCTCCCTGGGGAAATGAACAATGAGGTGGCTTGTGAAGAGGAAGCATTCTGGGATCAGGGAACCTACCTGTGCCATCGCAGGTTTGAAGAACTGAGAGAAGTCCAGTTTTTCCAAGAGCATTGGAATAAGGATGTGAAACTTATTTTTGCATATTAAAAAGATCACTGCAGAAAAAAAAATTGGAGAAGCAACAGTACCAAAGAAATCTTTTTAAAATGTAAGCTAGTGAGTAGCTGGGCATGGTAGCTCACATCTGTAATCCCAGAACTTGGGAGGCCAAAGCAGGTAGATTGCCTGAGCTCAAAGGTTCAAGACCAGCCTGAGCCAGAGCAAGACTCCGTCTCTAAAAATAGCCAGGCGCTGTGGCGGGCACCTGTCCCAGATACTCAGGAAGCTGAGGCAAGAGGATCACTTGAGCCCAAGAGTTAGAGGTTGCTGTGAGCTATGATGTCACAGCACTTTACCAAGGGTGACCAAGTGAGACTCTGTCTCAAAAAAAAAAAAAATTATATATATATAAAAGCTAGGGAATTTTACCCCACTCTCTAGATCTAGACTTTCTCCCCTAAGCTCATGTGACTACCCATATAGTCAATGTCTCCATTTGGATGTCCTTCAGGCATCTTGCTGACATATCTAGAACTAATCACACAGTCTTAATCTCCTCTACCTCCAGCATTCCCCTTAAAATCAGTTATTGTCCAGTCAGCCACTGAATCCAGAAACCTAGGAACCATCTTTGATTCTCCCCCCATTCCTTTACTCCTTACATCAAAAAATCAATCATTAGCCAGGGGTGCACGTACCTATAGTCCCAGCTACTTGGGAAGCCTCAAAAATACATGTCTCTTTTATTCACCTTGTCTCCATTTCAGTTGCCACTACTCTCCCTCATCCACACTACTAGTAACTCTTACCTGAGCCATTATAACAGCCTCCTTAAGTGGTCTCTTCCATATAATCCCACACTCAATGTATCATTTTGAATGATTCTATATGCCAGGCACTGCTCCCAGTGCTCGGGCAACAGTGAACAAAGCAGAGCCTCAGCGGTCCTGCAGCTAAATAAACAAATAGATCACCATTTTATGAAGAAAATAAACAGGCTAAGATGATAATGAGGGGTGAGGGTAACTTATCATTGGGTAGGGTATTCAAG
>CAUYON010111327.1:0-19450 GCA_963573935.1 Arctocebus calabarensis | reverse complement strand
ACAATGATGGCTGCAACCCAAACAAAAATAGCCGGGCGTTGTGGCGGGCGCCTGTAGTCCCAGCTACTTGGGAGGCAGAGGCAGGAGACTCGCTTGAGCCCAGGAATTGGAGGTTGCTGTGAACTGTAATGCCACGACACTTTACCCAGGGTGACAGCTTGAGGCTCTGTCTCAAAAAAAAAAAAAAAAAAAGAAGAAAATGACATTAAATGCTGTATAAGACTGACCACATTTGATTCTTAAATTCTGAGGTACCTGCTTAGGTGATTCTGAAGTAAAGCTTGGATGGGTCAGGAGAACATCCATGTCACCACTGGACTCAGCACCTGTAACAGAAGGATCTGCGTGGAATTCCCTGTGTCAGCGGCTCCGGCCACCAGGGCCGTGTGGGTGACACGCATAGGAGGCTTCCTTCCTGTACCCTCATTCCCTGCGTCACTGAGCCTCACACTCAGACCAGTTAGAGAGTTTGATTTTCCATCCATCTATTCAGGTATATTGGTGCAGAATCTGGAATAACCATAGTAATTGGCATTACAAATATATTGTATACAACTGGCTAATTTATTGCATTGAAATGTACCTAAATAACTACTCAATAATGAATAAAAACGTTTAAAAATAGCTTTAAAATTTACCTATGAGAATAACTCTATATCTCAAATTAAATGGTATACTCTAAACTCTGTACAGGTTAGTCAGAAAACTCATTTTAATTCTTAAGACTGAAATTATTTAATAAATTATAATAAAAATTACTATTATAATATCACGAATAACAACACAGCACTTTATAATGACTTACAACCACATAGCTTCTGGCAAGTTATTAAATATTCAGTTCTTTAAACATGATAGTCCATGAAATTCTGTCTCCACTTAGATGGATTACTTTTCACTTTAATTGCCTTTTTTTTTCAGTATTGCAAATAAGGACCAACTCCACATTCCTCTAGACTTTAGCTTTCTTGTCTATAAACCACTAAAACTACTTCGTGACCTTCAGTAGCAACTAGGTAAGAACACAGAAGCCTCGGCTATAGTGCCTGCCACTCAGCTAGCAAAAATAATTCCATCCGTCTCCTCTTTCCATTTGGAGAAATACAATAGAGGCAAAACATACTTTTGGTGACTAAAGATCTTGTGGTGTCTTTGTATCTTTATCCTCTATACCAAGAATAATTAACCAGATATTTAAACATGAAGAAAACCGTACTGAATGTTCACCCATCCCAGGAAATCCGCAGGAGCTATTGTAACAAAGAAAACTCTATTGTCTTTTTCCTCTCAGTTCATTTCTTTTATTTTTTAACTTTTTTTTGAGACAAAGTCTCACTCTCTCACCCTGCGTAGAGTGCTGTGCCATCATAGCTCACAGCAACCTCAATCAAACTCTTGCGCTCAAGGGATCCTCTTTCCTCAGCCTCCTACGCAGCTGGGACTATAGGCACCCACCACAATGCCCAGCTAGTTTTTTTCTATTTTTAGTAGAGATGGGGTCTTACTCTTGCTTTTGCCCAGGCTGGTCTTGAACCCCTGAACTCAAGCAATCCTCCCACCTTGACCTCCCAGAGTGCTGGGATCATAAGCATGAGCCACTGTACCTAGCATTCTTCTCATTTCTTTCTCCTAAAAAATGGATGTCTTTCACTACCCACACACTACCAAAAATATTTTACTCTATTTAAAAAAACAAAAAGGAACAAAAATGAGCAAAAAAGAGAAACAAATCAAGGTTCCATTAATAGGGGACTGGATAAATTACAGGGTATCCACACATTGAAAGGTTCTGCAGCTATAAAAAGGAATAAGTTCTCTATATACTGATATGGAAAAATCTCCAGTATGTTACCTCTTCTGAAACTGCCACAGACCGTAGCAATGTATTCAGAATCCACTTTTTTAACTTCATTTAGTACAATATCCTAATAGAAGAAAAATTAAGTCAGTATTCCAAAAATGGCTTCCCACCAGGTGACATTCTCAAGTCTAATCAGGGAACACATTTCAGCACACTCTTACTTGCATTTGTAACATCTCTTCACGAGGGATTCTTTTCTCAAAGTCCTCAAAATACCTGTAAAGACAGAAAATCTGTAAGATTCAAATGTCCTTAAGAATTAAATTGCTTATCTTAATAGGCATCCTCATTCCCGCAGGTCACTGTCACCAATCAAGACTAGAGGTATTTGAGTAGGAGGCTCATTCCTTAACAGGATTAAAGTCCTTAAGCTCACCTCTGGTGGTATCCACTGACTCCACCTATCCCAGTGGCAAGTAAGCTTCACATTCACATAACAAGAGTAAATAAGTATACTGTGTGTAAGTTGGTACATGATTTCAAGGTAGACTACTCCTCACGGGCAAGTCAAGCGGTCATAGTTTATTGCTCTTAAATCCTGCAAAATTATCATATATTAAAATACAGTATTATCTGGCTCAGTACCTGTAGCTCGATGAGTAGGGCGCTAGCCACATACATGGAAGGTAGCGGGTTTGAGCCCAGCCCGGGCCTGCTAAAACAACAATGACAACTGCAACCAAAAAATGGCCAGGCGCTGTGGAGGGTGCCTATGGTCTGAGCTACTCAGGAGTCTGAGGCAAGAGACTCGCTTGAGCCCAAAAGTTTGAAGTTGGTGTGAGCTGTGACGCCACGGCACTCTACTGAGAGCGATATAGTGAGACTCTGTCTCAAAAAAAAAAAAAGTATATATATATATATATACACACATATATATAATATTATCCTGCAGCACAAATGAACTCTGAATACATTATGCTAAGAGAAAGGAGCCAGTCACAAAACACCACGTTACAGAACACAGATGTCTTAACGTGAGGATTAAGTAAATGAGGTGAAAGCTATGCTAATTAGTAGGATGCAAGCACTCCAATTTGTACGAATAATCAACACATTGAAACCCACAAAGGCATAAATGTACTCATGATCTACATATGTAAGACTTAATTAAAAAAAAAAAAAAAAAGACCACCGGTTATATGATTTTATTTATAGGACATGTCCAGAACAGGCACATTTGTAGGGACAGAAAGCCGCAGAGGGGCAGCCCGGGCTGTGGAACACGGTGTAGCACAGGGTGGCACTGGGGAGAAACGAGGAACGGCTGCTGATGGGTACAAGGTTCTTTTTGAAATAACTAAAATGTCCTAAAACTGACTGTAATGATGGGTGGTACAACTCTGCAAATATATAAAAACTCATTAAATTGCAACTTCAAATATTTTGCAGTTTTTTTTGGCTGGGTTTGAACCCACCACCTCCGGCATATGGCACCAGCGCCCTACTCCTTTGAGCCGCAGGCACCGCCATAACTTCAAATATTTTAATCATATAATATATGAATTATATTATCAATAAGGCTGTTATGAAAATGCTATCTCAATATGAAATCAGCATATGTCTAAGAATGATGACACATCTGTTCAAAACCAATTCTCCCAACAACCAGGTTCTTTGGAAGGCCTCCATTTACTATGTAAATACAAGGAAAAGCGGGAATGACATCATCTTGGTCTCCTACTGGCTCAAAACTTTGGAATAATACTGTAAGTTTTACATATTATGATAAGGCATCAACAGGAAAATTAGGACTGAATCATCGGTAAGACTATATAACATCAGAGTAGATACACACAGCCCTTATAGTCTATGATCATAAATAATCAGTTAGAAAAGGTGTTCTCAGATTACATTTAGAACACAAAATAATAATAATAAAAATCATAATTATTAGGTCTTGAGATCAAGTCTCACCCTGTCACCCTGAGGGCTGTGGCGTCACAGCTCATAGCAACCTCAAACTCCTGGGTTCAAGAGATCCTCTTGCCTCAGGCTCCTGAGTAGCTAGGACTACAGGCTCCTGCTACAACGCCCAACTAGTTTTTCTCCTTTTAGTGGAGAAGGGGTGTTGCTTTTGCTCAAACTGGTCTTGAACTTCTGAGTTTAAGCATGGCACACAAAACCATTATGGATGCTGATACAGAAATATGCCTACTAGTTATTCCTATATTGTTATTTAGGTGGCAGTTTCCTTTTATTAACTTTGGTTTCTCATGTCCTATCTTCTCTGGTCAACTATAAATTCCTTAAGAGCTACACTGAACCCATTTAAATCTCTGCCCCAGATCTAGGACAGTGCTTCATACATGTGAGTGTGAAATAAATACCTGCTGACTGTCTGAGGCACTCAGTTCTAGGTATTTTAAGAGGAAGTTCCCTGCTACAGTCAAGAGGAGGAAGGAAATCCTCAAAATAAGTAAACAAACCAGAAAGCAAAAACAACGGCCTTGTGTGGACATGGGCATATACTCCAGGAGCCACCGCAAACTGCAGCATTTCTGAATAGAAAGTGGTTGTCTTTATGGTTCATGAAAGAATGTCTCTAAAATATTTGACTTTTACATCTCAAGTGTCAAAAAAATTTGCTATCTTACTTCAGCCCAATTCGCTGATGATGATTCAATTTATCTTCATTTTTCCTGAGATCTGTATAGAAGATAAAGTTTTAGTGTTAATTAAAACATTTTTTGGAAAAAATACACTAACCTCAATGACCCTTGTTACTATCTAGGGAAAAATACATTAAATAACTTTGAAAAGGCAATGAGAAAAACATTTTGGATATTAAGAATCAGAGAAAAGTGACTCTTCAATCATTGTAGTAAAGGCTAACAGCTGATTTCATGACCATTTTTTATTTTTTGAGTCAAAATTTCAATTAGAGTTGTATGAAACAGTAGGTAAGACATAAAAGGCTAATACCAAATTTTACTACCTATAGCAAAAAGCAACCTTGAAAACCAATATTGCTTAATTTACTGTTAATAGCAGCAGCAGTAACCACCACATCTGAATGTTTTGTGATTAACTGGGTTCATTCAAATTATTCATTTGTTTAATCACTCTTACGTTCAATTAATAGTGAGTACCAAATTTGTGTAGGCATGGCACTAAAAATCCTGTGGAAAGGAAAAGTATTACTGTATTTTCATTTTTTAATAAAAAACCTGTCACAACATCCTGTCTTAAGTCTAAAAATGGTTTAGTTACATTTTGGTGTTCTTCAGCTGAGCATGAGGACAGTAGTGAGTCTCGTTAAAGCATAGCAAGAAAAGTATGCTTCACGAGCAATGCCTACAGTCAGGCTCAGATTCGCAAATATATTAATTCCCTCTGAGGATATAAAATGGAAAAAGACAAGCATCTTTAGGATACACGGACCACTTAATATTTCCCACAGTTGTGTGCTCACAGAAAACACTAACATATATGACTGAAAATGAAATGGAAATCCTAAGTTCATTAGATGTATGTAGTTATAGGTATCAACAGTTTTATTATCTATTTGTGAACTATAAAACAATATTAAAAACCAGAACAGCAGACCCTTGACACTACCAAGAAATGCCGCTGAGAAACCCAAGTTCTTGACCGTCTTTGCCAATCATTTTGCTCAGGTAAACTGCATATGCCAAACACAGCAGATAAGCAGAAGGGCAGGAACCCGTCTGAGACACGTGTACAGCTTCCTCTATAGCTGTGTGACTCACACAAATCCTTAACTTGGTAACTCATTAATCATGCCTCATAAGAGTCACCTACCCTTTTTAAGGAGTCATTACTGTATAATGAGCACTCTGCTAAGTGCTAAGTGCTTCACCTGCACTACTGCCCTTACTGTGAAATGAACATTCTGCTAAGTGCTTTACCTGCATTACTGCCTTTTCCTTTTTCCCCCTGAGACATTGTCTCACTTTATGACCTTCCATGGCCTCATAGCTCACAGCAACCTCAAAGTCTTGGGCTCAAGGGATCCCCTTGCCTCCGCCTCCTAAGTAGCTGGGACTTCAGGTGCCTGCCACAACAGACAGCTAGTTTTTCTATTTTTAGTAGAGATAGGGTCTTGCTCTTGCTCAGGCTGGTCTGAAACTCCTGAGCTCTAGCAATCTACTGCTTGGGCCTCCCAGAGTGCTGGGATTACAGGTGTAAGCGATTGCGTCTGGCTTTATTACCTTTAATTAAACCAGGAAGACATACCCATTTTGTAGGTGATGGCTAAAGCACTATGGTCACCCATTCTAACACCGTGCTACAGGTGGGATTCAAACCCAGGGCAGTCTCCAAACCTGTTCACCTAACTGAGATGCTTGCAAATACTTGAGCCCACAATTACTAACTCCCCAAATAGCATTGATGTACTTTAATTACTTGACTTAGGCTATTTTTAATCACTTCTTTCATAACAAAAATTCCTTTTTTTTTTTTTTCCAAGACAGGGTCTCACTTTGTCGCCCTGGGTAGAATGCTGTGGCATCACAGCTCACAGCAACCTCAAACTCTTGGGTTCAAGCAATTCTCTTGCCTCAGCCTCCCTAGTAGCTGGGACCACAGGCACCCACCACAACACTCCATTATTTTTGCTCTGGCTGGTCTCAAACCTGTGAGCTCAGGCAATCCACCCGTCTTGGCCTCCCAAAGTGCTAGGATTATAGGTATAAGCCACCACACCTGGCCCACAAAGCAAAAATTCCTTTAATAAGTACTGCAAATCTCTTACAGAATCTCTTTCTATATATAATTTAGCTGTTAGTCTGACTTTGTTTTAGATGTTTCTAAAATTTTATTAAAGAAACAAAAGTAATTTAAAGTTCTAAAAATCTAAACATGATAAGCATTTCACTGTCTTTAAATCAAGAATTCACTGCTTGCTCCTCTTGATTTACTAAGTTATAAACCTAAAAATATTTAAGATGATAATATAAATCATATCCTGTATCTACTCTTCTTTACTGCACAGTTACAAAGAAAACCTTATCACTTGTGTCTACTGATTAAAAACAGGCTTTTTAATGGGTGGCACTGTGGCTCAAGGGACAGGGGTGCCAGCCCCATATGCTGGAGGTGGCGGGTTCAAACCCATCCCCGGCTAAAAACTGCAAAAAAAAAAACAACCCAAAAAACAAAAACAACCCCGGCTTTTTAAGTTCAGGGTCGTTAGAACACTGACCGTATTTAACCTGGAGTAAGTGACCTAGGTCATACTCACCCTCCAGGGTCTTAATACCCTCATCCACAAACTTCCTCGCAGCAGACGGCCTGCAATGACAGGACAGCAGGATGTCAGTGTCAGGTGAAACAATGTCCCCTCCTCCTCAAACAAAAAAGAGTTGCTATTAAATTGAAATGTTGCTTGATTACTTTGGTAATGTTCAATTTTAGCCAAAGTAGAAATTATTAAAGCTTCAGTCATTAGAAAGACAACCATGAACTTGGACTTGGGAAAGATGGCTGAGCACCTAGCTGTACGTGGGTCTGCACCTGTTTACATTTGGGGGTTGGGGGGGTTCATGAAGGAGGTTAGCATCTGCCTTGGAAGGGCCTTTTACCAATACAGCATCTGGAGAGCATCTGAAGAACCCACCTCAGAAACATACTTAAACTATGGGTGAACTACATAGGCTAAGGTGCAGAGGTGGAAAGGTATAGTTTTGAAGAGAAATAGCATGTAATTTAGTTTGGCTGACATGAGAAAACCAATCTACTACTGTCTCTGCATAAAACATTGTTCTTACCCAATGCCTGTAACCCGAGTCAGGAAGTTGATGGATGAACTCGTATCATCCTGCCGAATCTTTAAGGAAAACACAAAATCTAACAATAATTTAGAAATGCTTTGAGGACCTAAATGATCTTACTGGAAATACACTAGAGATGTGAAGAACCATTTACACACAAAAGTACTCAAGGACAAGCCGGGTAATCAGAGGGATCAGAGAGCAGCTGAGCATGTCCCAGCTCTAAGTTTTCCATATTTTTAAAAGACCTATTCATAAAAGACCAGAAGTGATATAATTCCTGTCGTCAGGGTGAAATAAAACCATAAAAATATCTTGGAAAGGTTAAGCAGAGAATTCTAAAATAGAATGATTTTTTATAATCTCTTTTCTGAACAGTACTGAAAATGAGGAGCTAACTCTATCATTAATGCTAAGTCATTTAAATGCCACATAAAATAAGTCAACATTTTATAGGAACAACAGTCACATTTTTAAAGATAAAGCCCTCAAGTCCCTTGCCTCTTTCCCTCTACGCCTCAGCAGTGAGTGGGACCAGTTACCCTGCAGGGACGCCTGTGACAGCTGCCACAAAGGCAGACATGACAGTCAAAGAAGTAAACAAGTTAAAATTTTACCTTTTCCAGTTTACGTAATTTTCCAGTTGCTAAAAACTCATCAATCTTTTCAGCAATTTTTGTTCCTACTCCAGGCTACATGGAAAATTAAAAACATAAAACTGATATAAATATAATGCTTAACAAATCACTAAAAGACGAAGAAGTGGGAAATGAATAACAAATTAATATCACCATGATAAGGTTTGAAACAAAAGATACAGAAAATTAAACCTCAGAAAAAATAAATTCTCCCAGAGGCAAAAATGCTTAAATGATTGACAAAAGAGAAATCCTTGTAAGATGACTGTGAAATCTCATTTATTTAAAATTAACTCTTGGAGAACAATCAGAAAAAGCAGAGTCATATAATGAAGAAGATGAAAACCCTTTGTCAATCACACGACCCTGAAAACCAAAATCTCCTGTACCCTCATCCCCTAACACCTGGTATGTATTACTTGCCTTCTTTTCTGATTATAAATATAAGCAGAATTGTGTGTGCATTTATATAGGTTTTTTACTTATTACATCATGAACAAATTTCTCCATCAATCAATAAATACAACCATGGGACTGGTAATGGCTGCACAGTACATCATTGTATGAATGTGTAATAATTTACTTAACAAATACCCTACGGGTGAGCATGTAGATGCTTTCCAATTATTTGACAGCATACCAACGCTGTCATAAATTTCCTTTAGAACAGAGGTTCTCAAGCCTTTGCATACATCAGGACCTCCTGGAGGCCTGGTTAGACCACAGAAGGCCAAGTCTCACCCCAGAGCTTCCCATCTGATACTCTGGAGCAGGGTCAAGAAGGTGCTTTTCTAGGTCCTCAGGCGAAGCCAGTGCAGCTGGACTAAGCCCCGTGCTCTGAGAATCACCAATGGTCCCACATGGCACAGCAGCCACATGTGACAACTTAAGTTTAAATTAATGAAAAATTATGAACCAATGGGTCCATGTACACATATCCCTGTTGGTTTCCTTAGGACAAAGACCCCACAGTAGAATGGCCAGGTCAAAGGACATATACTTTCTGCCAAATCACCCTTCAGAAAGGCCGTCAGAGCCAAAGCTTCATCAGCAGTCAGTGGACGTCCTTTCTCCACGTCTTTATTCACACTGCATATATCTGATAACTTGATAGGCACCGAACAGTATTTTTTTTAATTTGCAACTTGGATGATTAGTGAAGTTGAATATCTTAAACGTCTATTGGTCTTTTTTAGTTAAATGCTCATTATGCATTAATAAGCATAACGACACGTAACCCAGGCAATTACTTCCTATGTTAGCCCTAAGTTCCTCATCCATATTCTTGATTTATCTGATATTTAATGAATGTCCCCAAACTGCTGAATATATCCAGGTTCTGAAAATAGCAATCACAAGACAGAAAGGAGAAGATTTAGGAAGCCGGATAGATTAGAGAAGGAACTGCTCAGGCTTCTGGTTTCCGACACAAGGGAATGGTGATTATTTTACCTTTACAGATATGGTGCTACAATTTAGACACAGGCTGTTTTCCTTTTTTTTTAAATTTATTTTTTATTGTTTGGGATTCATTGAGGATACAAATAATTAGGTTATAATGATTGGATTTGTTAGGTAAAGTCCCTCTTATAAAGGCTGTTTTCTACACCTAACATTAAAAGGCAAATTATTCATTCTGGAAATTTTGGGTATCTAGAATTATTGAGAAACACTCAAATGGGCTAGATAGTAGATCTGTAATTCTTAAAATTAGAATGAAAAGGAATAATGATGAGATTTTTGCATTAAGTCCAATATTAAGCAAAAGGAATTATGGATATTCTTGTATTCTCTTCAGAGAGACACCAAAAGCTCAGATAAGGGGTGAAAGTACCAGAGCTTTTCAGTTTTTCTCTTATAATACACGAGCAGGCTATTTGCAGTAGACGTAATGTTCATGTTGATAGAAGGGGAACAGAATGGAGTTGGTGGCAGTTCCTCGTGTTGATGGTGGGTCAGTTCACCAAGACAGACTCAGAATTAAAGCCGAATGTACTTGACTGCCTTAGCTGGTCTACTTGGGGAGGATACACCAGAGATGGGAACTGTTGATACCACAAAGAATTTAAAACTTAATACATGAGAGCATGATTTGCATTGAGTAACAAATTCAAAGTTAAGATGTGACACATCATTAACGTGGAGAATTTGTCACTTGATTGTAACATGTACAAGACTTCTGGTAACGTTAAGACTTTGAGGGGTGAAAATATAAGGACAATTATGGTTCATGCTCTCAAGGCTCTGAGGAGAAAGTTATAAAATATGAATACTTAAATCTGGAAGACTTTTATGAAACATAGATAGGTGAAGAACAAGAGAAGGTGTGATCACTGTCATGACTAATCAAAAGTCAGGGCAGTTTGGTATATTCAGCAGACGATGAATACAGTATGGTCCTTAAATCTGAGGAGCTGTGAGTCAGTTAGTGAGATGCAGATGAGAGGCAGCCATCTATCCACAGGTAGACCTCCCAGGATACTGCTAGTGTTATTACAGGCTGAGTATCCCTAACCCGAAAACCCGAAATCCGAAATATCCAAAATCTCAAAGTTCTTGAACACTGAAATCGACACTCAAAGGAAATGCTCACTGAAGGATCCTGAACTTCAGATTCTTGGATCAAGGATGCTTGACCAAATATCAATATTCCAAAATCGGCAAAAACCCCAAATCCAAAAATACTCTGGTCCCAGGCATTCCAGATAAGGGATATTCAACCTCCTTTACAAATTACTGAGAGACGTGTCCCTCTAGAAACTATGATACTACTTAGTATACAGAACTCCCCGGACACTACTGGATAGAGAACAAGGCTAAATGCCATGGTAATATATAAAAGGGGCTTAACCATGAACTTATGATCATGTATATATAAAAGGGTCTTAATCACAAGGTCTGATGTCTTTGGAAGGCACTTGCTCTCCCAACTCACGTGGGTTCCTACAGCTGGCAACCAGATATACTAGCATTACTTGGTCACTATATGCACTGTAGGCACCAACACTCAAGTGGAAATTCAATATGAGAATGAGTACATGTACATATGAGGATGGAAAAAAAGAAAATTCTAATTACATATATTTAAAGAAATTAAAATCCACCCACAACCAAAAACAGGCGTTTCGAGCTTTAAAAAGTATGCTTGAAACAACATTAATGTTATTCTAAAAAATCAGGAGCAGGCTCAGCACCCATAGCTCAGTGGGTAGCGCACTAGCCACATACACCGAGGCTGCCAGGTTCAAGCCCAGCCCGGGCCTGCTAAACGATGACAACTGCAGCCCCCCCCCCCCCCCCACCAAAAAAAGCCTGGCATTGTGGCAGGTGCCTGTAGTCCCAGCTACTCGGGAGGCTGAGGCAAGAGAATTGCTTAAGCCCAGGAGTTTGAGGTTGCTGTAAGCTGTGATGCCATGACACCCTACCCAGGGCGACATAGTGAGACTCTGTCTCAAAAAAACAAAATAAAATAAAAAAATCAGGAACAGGGTGGCGCCTGTGGCTCAAAGGAGTAAGACGCCAGCCCCATATGCTGGAAGTGGCGGGTTCAAACCCAGCCCTGGCCAAAAACTGCAAAAAAATAAAATAAAATAAAATAAATGATTAATTGAAGACTGTATTGCTTATTAAAAAAAAATCAAGAGCAGTAAAATCCAACTGTGTGGGTTAAGGCCGCTTTAGACAGGTGAGTTTAGTTTTATAGGAACTCACTAAATTTGTAGCCATGTGAACTCTTCAACCAAGTTGCTCACTAAACTTACCAATTTCTTAGCTTCGGCTCCACTCTTTATTTTGTGTGGGTACTTTGCTATAACAGATGCTGCTTTTCTATAAGGAAAGAAAAAAAGAAAACCAATGAGAAATCCAGGAAGACCTTAACTTTTCTTAATGGGATATATATAAGCACATAACCACCTTACATTTCACAAAGGTAACTAATTTTCTACCTCCACGTAAAAATTAAAACTCAGATGAACTGACAGACCACTTTTTTTCGTTTGAGATAAGAGTCTTACTGTGTCACCCCTGGTAAACTGCTGTGGCATCATAGCTCACAGCAATCTCAAACTCCTGGGCTCAAGTGATCCTCCTGACTCCGCCTCCTGAGTACCTGGGACTACAAGCACCTGCCACAACACCTTGCTAGTTTTCCCATTTTTAGTAGAGACAGGGTCTCATTCTTGCTCAGTCTGGTCTTAATTTCCTGAGCTCAAGCAATCCTCTTGCATTGGCCTCCCAGAGTGCCCTGGCATTACAGGCACACCCAGACTAACTTTTTACAAGTATCTTAAAAATCCTTATATTTGAGGATTATATGATTTTAGCTGTATATGTAATACTAGAGAGTTTCAGGAGATCAGCAGTCTTTCCTAGTTTGAGGGAATAAGTGGAAAATATCACTAGGCCCCCTTTTTAATAGCTAGTTTTTAGAAATTGTTCATTACCTCCTCATAAAAATGTGCTATGGGTATTTGAATTATTTAGCACCAAATCTGCTTATGGAAGGCTATTTTAAAATTCATGGTTTCAAACTGCATTCCCCTTTGTCATATCAGTTGTTTTTTTAATTTTCTCATTTCAGATCAACATAAAGCAACTACCTGTGATTCCTGCCATTTCCACATACACTGAACTCAGTAGTGACTGGGTGTACCCTAGGAGCTCACTGATGGTATTCCACCTATACTTTCAATGCTAAAAGGGATTAACAAAAAGCAATAGCATAGCTAGATCTAAAGTATAAATATCAGACATCCTTGGAACTGTGATTTTCATCCTAGTGTAGCATATGTGAACGTTTACATATGAATTTTAACTACTCTGTGAGCACATGACTGATGATGAGTCTGAAGGGGACATACAGTAGAACTTCCCTAAGTCGACCACCCAGCACTGGAACAAAGTGGTCCACGTAAGGAACTGGGCCTCCTGTATTATACATACATGTGGTGGGTGTCCATGCTACAAAAATTAGATCAACTTGAGACGCTCACGGTAGGGAGCTGGTCAACTATGGGGGTTCTCCTATATTTATGAACTAAGGAGTGGGCTGAAGGCAATTTATGGAAATTATTATAAATTATTACGCAATTATTTCAAGAAAGGCAAGCAGTGCAGATAATTGGCACTGTGAGGCAAACCTTGAAAGGGAAGAATTAGATCATGAAAGATCTTCTGTATGACATGATGTATTTGGGCTTTATCAAGGTACAGAGAAAATTTTAATTAATTATTTGATAAACAGAATGACAAGATCAGATAACTATTTTCAAAAGGATATTTTGGGCACAATCCAAAAACTATACAGTGTTAAGGAACGGAGGAGAATGCAGGGTGGTGGGACATCACCCGCTTTTCCAGACTTATTTCCTACTTGACCATATCACTCATGCAAATTGAATTACTGACTTCTAGAAAATGTTATACGCCCCTTCAAATCTCAATGCTCTGGCACATGTTTCCTTTGCCTAGATTTCTCTCCTTCTCACTTGTTCCCTGATGAGTGCCTTTAAGACTAAATACCTCCTCCTCTCTAAGGACCAGTGAGACTCAATAGAATGGATGGTTGAATGTTTCTATGATATGTAGATCACCAAATGTGTGGATAATAGGACAATTACTTTACATAGGAAGTCACAGGAAGGAAAGGAAGAAGGGAGCATAATCGGTTTGCAATTACGTTGAATGGGAAAAGAAGAAGGAAGCTGAGTTGGGATAAAGGAAATATAGGGCTAAGAATTTGGAGAAAAACTCAGTGAGACACATATTTGGGGTCACTGACATTAAGTGATATTCCAAGCCAAAAATGCCAGGACTGCCAGGGAAAGCATGGAAGTGAGAAAAGAGGGCTAAGGGCAGATTTCTGGGAAATACAGGTTGAGCATCCTTATGCAAAATGTTTGGGACTGGAAGTATTTTACTTTTTTTTTCAGATCTTAGAATATTTGCACATACATGATGACACATCTTGGGGACAGGATCCAAGTGTAAACACAAAATTCATTTACTGTTCATATTATAGACCTTATACACATAGCCTGAAGATAATTTTATACAATAGCTTCAATCATTTTGTGCATGAAACAAAGTTTTGAGTTCAATTTGTCACCTGATGTGAGATGTGGAATTTTCCACTGTGACAACATGTTACTGCTCAAATACTTTTGGATTTTGGAACCTTTCAGATTTTCACATTAGGGATGTCAACCTGTAAAACATCAAGAAGACAGAAGAGGTGAACAGAAGAGCCTGCCATCACAGCAGTCAAGGGACTTTCATGGAGTGAGCTAGTGGTGAATGCCACTGAGAACCCAGTGAGATGAGGCTAAGAACATTTTCAGAGAAATAATAGGATGAAATTACACTCGATGAGATAAGGTATAACTAGGGATGTAGAAGTCCTAGCAAGAAATGCAGATTTTTCAAGAAGTGAGAAAAGAGGTAAGATGCTCTAGAGGGAAGTTAAGATTGTTTTGTTTCTGTTTTTAAGAGCTGAGAGACTTGGATACATTTACAGGATAAGGAACAGAATTAGGTGGGAATAATGAATAGGATACAGACTCTGGTGAGATGGACAAGGAGAGGATGAAGGTGTCAGGAATAGCCGCAGCCCAACAAGGAAAAGGTGATTCCTTGAATCATATCTATTTCACAGTACAGACCTCAACACTGTCTCTAACTATGGTTGAAAATTACACAGCACTTTCAGTAATTCACCTTTGATGATTGGGAATATATGTATTAAGCTAGGCTACAACTATTTTTTCTTTCTTTCTTTTTTTTTTTTTTAGAGACTGAGTTTCATTTTGTCACCCTCGGTAGAGCGCTGTGCCATTACAGTTCACAGCAACCTCCAGCTCTTGGGCATAAGCGATTCTCTTGCCTCAGCCTCCCTAGCAGCTGGGCTATAGGCGCCCGCCACAGAGCCTGGCTGTTTTTGTTGTTGTTGCAGTTTGGCTGGGGCCGGGTTTGAACCCGCCACCCTCGGTAGATGGGGCCGGCACCCTACTCACTGAGCCACAGGCGCCGCCCATCTACAGCTATTTTCAACTGGAACTGGGAACGTTCCTGAATTGATCCTACGGAGCTCTGCCCAAATTCTTCTAGAAGAAGAATTGCATACGTATGGGTGGTGCCTGTGGCTCAGTGAGTAGGGTGCTGGCCCCATCTACCAAGGGTGGCGAGTTCAAATCCAGCCCTGGCCAAACTGCAACTAATAAATAAATAAATAAATCATTGAAACATTAAAAAAAAAAAAAAAAAAAGAATTCGTACGGGACCCCTCTAGGTTCTTGCTTTTTGCTCCTGTTGCAGCTGGAGCAGCATCCACTGGACCCTCGGTTCTGCTACCTGCCACACCACACCAGGGCATCCCCGAGCGCAGGCTGCCCGAGAACGCGGCGCCGTCTCACCTGTAAGCATTGTACTTGTGGATGGCCTGGTTCACGTTCTTCTCAAAGTTTGCGAGTTCTGAAAGGCAACAAGCAGCTGAGTGAACAAGAACGACGAGAAAACGAACGAGAACCCCGTTTCTGGAAGGGGAGGAGCAGCTCTCGGCGGGCGAGACCCAGGGCGGCCCGACGTGCTGACCCAGCTGCCCGCGGCAGGACTGACAACCTCAAGGGGCCGACCGCTCCCGCCGGGCCGTGGGGCAGCAAGAAGCGAAGGGAAGGCGGTGAACGGGTCGGAAGGAAGAGAGGCGCTCACCCGTGAGCATGTCGGTGATTCCCCCGTTGAGAGTCTCCTGCGGCGCCTTCCGCTTGCTCATGGTGGCCTGCACCCAAAGACCCCACAGTGACCAGACCGGCCCCTCTCCCAGCTTTAACGAGGGCCAGGATTTGGGGACCCGAGCCCGGGCAACCCAGTCCCGGCGCGACCGGCGCGACCGGCTGAACAATGGCCGCCTCTGACAGGGGGCGCGGTGGCGGCGCGCGTGGTGATGTCACTGAAGGGGCGGGGTCAGCGGGGGCGTGGCCAGAGCAGCGGCTGGCCGGGAACCCGGGCGGCGGGGCTCGGGTGTTGGTGGGGATGGAGAGAGAGATGGGTTTTCCATAGGACACCTGGATTCTCCACTTAAGAGGTTACTTCTGTTTTCCCAGTGCTTCTCGGGACTCCTCTCCCTAGAGGGGGAGAATGTGTAAGAAGGTGGGGTGCGGATGGGGCGGTAGACGACCCAGGACTGCCCTTGTGCAAACGTGTGCACAGCAGTTTCTGAAGGCTTGGCACGTTGCACACGTGGGGACAGGCAACACTAGGACGTTTTGACACGTGTTGTCAAAACTTTCTGTAAGGCCCTGGAGCCTGAAATGAGACCTGCCAAGAATAAGAAGTCTCCCATACCAAACGTTTCAGCACATCTGCTAACCAATGTCAAAAGATACTTCGTTTTTAATTCCTCTGCGTCTGTGGTAGGGTCAAAGTGATGAAAAGATCACAAGGAAGGCAGCTGTGCTTTACCTAGATCGGAAGTGATGGGGCCCTCATTATGACACGATGACCTATAGTCTCAGAAACTTACATTCTCCTTGGCAAATGGAAACGTGACATCAGTAATATTTTATTTTACAAACATAATTCCGGGCTCATACTGCGATTCCAGGCGGTTGCTTTGTGCATAAATAAAATTAAAATCTTATTACAAAGTGATACATTGATACATAGTTACTGTACAACTGAAAATGTATAAAAGGAAAAAAGAACATTAAATTCAGTGATCTTACTATCCAGCTTAATCACTATTAATATTTTATTTAGTAAAACTCTTCCAGTCCCTTTAAAATTACCATTTTTCAAAAATGAAATAATACTTTAGGTATAATTAGTTTCTATGATTAGCAAGGTTGTGGTGGTTATGTTTTTTACAATATTAATGTACATCTTAATGTGATACTTATTTTGTACGTGATGACATTTGGATTTCTTTTGCGACTTTCCTATTTATATAACTTGCTCATTTTTCTAATGTGTAGTTGTCTGTTATTAATTTGGTAGATGTGTATATGCTTGTATTATTAATTACCCTTTTTTGTATTTTTGTAAGCATTTTGTAAATATTTGTATTTCCCCCAAATTATTCCTTCCCTCTTAACTTTATTCCTGCAGCTTAACACCTTGAGTCCCACTGTCACTTAGATATATGACTTGTCCTAGTTTATTCTGTTCACATTTGTTTTCTTTTCAATCTCTATTCCAGGCTACATGAACATTATTTTGTTTTGAAGAATGGTTACTCCTTATAAAGTAAAAGCATTTGTTAACCTCAAAGTTTTGAAATTTACAAATATAGGGAATTGTGGGATCATTTTATATGAATATTAATGACAACTGTTTAAAAATTAGTACCTAAGAATCCAAGGAAAATGACCAATTCTTTGTCTTTAGAACAATTTGACTCAGCCAGTCTTGGAATAATTTGTTTTCAGTTAACTTCTAGGATACCACATGCTCTAGGTTTTCCTTCTTCCTTCCTGGCCACTCCTGGGGGGCAGCGGGGGTACATGTGAGTGTGTTTTTGTGACTGTGTATATGAGTCTGAGTGTGTGTGTGTACATGTTGGTTCCCAGCCTCTCCTTTACTCTTCAACCTTTATGGTAAATCACTTTGCACTTCCATTCTCTAATGAGCTTTTCCAGCTTGGCCAGTTTCACCTGTTTAAATGTCATGTGTAGGTTGAAGACTCCTGCTTTTTTTTTCTTTTTAAGAGACAGAGTCTCACTACGTTGCCCTCGGTAGAATGTGGTGTCATCACAGCTCACAGCAACCTCAAACTCTTGGATTTAAGTGATTCTCTTATAGCTGGGACTACAGGCACCTGCCAAAATGCCTTGCTATTTTTTTTTTTTATCGTAGTTGTCATCGTTGTTTGGCAGACCCAGGCTGGATATGAACCTGCCAGCTCTGGGGTATGTGGCTGGCGCCCTAGCTGCTGAGCTGTCGCACTGAGCCAATTGCTGTCTTTCCACACCCCACATCAAGCTTATCAGCAAGTCTCATCAGTCTAGCCTGACCTCCTGAACCATTGTCAGAGCCTCTTCAGCCCCTCTCCTGCTTCTGCTCTTGTCTCCATCAGAATATTCTAACAGGACGAGTTATATTTTTAAGATGTAATCTCAACATATTTCATCCATTTACTTAAATATTAATACCTCTTCATTACACTTTGAATAAAATCCAAAGTTCTACAGCCCACAGGGCCTACTGTGACCCATCTCATGCCTGGTCTATTTCATTTCTTGCCACTTTTCTCATCCTGTAGGATGCGCCTGTGACCGTTTTGTGCTCTTGTTTCAGGCCTGCCCCTCACTGTGTGGGTCTTTGGCTGCCTTCTCATCATCCAGGTCTCAGTTCGGTGCTCACTCCTTTGTCACATTTCTGAATGGTGCTGGCCACTCTCTCTTCCATTGTGTGTTTTATTTTCTTCATAGCACTGAAAACCAGTAGTTATTTTTTTTTTTGAGACAGAGTCTCACTATGTCTCCTTCAGCAGAGGGCTGTGGCATCACAGCTCACAGCAACGTCAAACTCTTGGGCTTAAGTGATTCTCTTGCCTTAGCCTGGGACTATAGGTGCCCGCCACAATGGCCAGCTTTTTTTTTGTTATTGTTGTGTAGCAGGCTCGGGTCAGGTTCAAACCCACCAGCCCTGGTGCCCAGGCCAGTGCCCTAACCACTGAGCTATGGGCGCCAGACCCATTGGATATTTTCATGTGTGTTACTTCTTCTTATCCCAGTGATTTTCAACTGGTGTGCCATGAGAAGATCTTAGGTGTGACACAAAGTTTTTAAAGATTATTAATTATTTTCAAAAGAAGTTCTAAGCATGGTTAAGTGTATTCTTTTTTTTACTCTATCTTTTGATCAACATAAGTTTGCTGTGGAAGTTTAACTATAGGTTCAAGGGTGCCGTGATATTTAAAAAAAAAAAAAAGCTGAAAAACATTGCTTTATCCACTCCCTGCTCGCTCTTCCTCTGGCCAATGTGGAATGTGAGCCCCATAAGGCAGGAACTTCACTTCTGTTTGCTACATAGTAGGGGATCAGTATTTATTGAATGAATATCCTAAGTGGCAGTGTTTTTTTTTTTTTTGAGACAGAGCCTCAAGCTGTCACCCTGGGTAGAGTGTCGTGGCATTACAGCTCACAGCAACCTCCAATTCCTGGGCTTAAGCGAGTCTCCTGCCTCTGCCTCCCAAGTAGCTGGGACTACAGGCGCCCACC